>CH002128.1:68131-100095 GCA_000149265.1 Ciona savignyi | reverse complement strand
TAAGTGGGGGGGGGGGGGTGTAGGTTGGGTGGGTAAGTGAAGGGAGAGGTAGTTTGGGGAGACCTGGGGTGGCGGACACAAGTCGTCCCAGTTATTTTTATTTAAACTTTAAATAAGAATGATAGAATCGTAGTTGCTAGGATATTGACTTGTGTTCATTCAGTCTGTTGGCTTAACCAGGGCGGCTGTATTTGTTAACAAGTACAGCTGATTGGCTGTAATCACGCGATCACAATGACAATTGGAAACAAATTTCCAAACATAAGTTCTCATATTGCCATTGCCACGATATATCAGGTGGATGGGTGTTTCGAGTTATTGTGGGGGGTCATCGTCGAAAGTAAAACTTGAAAGTCATGTCGATATTAAACTATTTCCTGATGGTTTCACCCTCAGAACAACGGTTTGAGGTCTTAGCTGTTGAAGATGCGAGAATACTGACCATCCACGACGTTAAGTTGACTGATACTGGGGTTTATTCATGTGAAACACTCTATGACTCATCATCAACCAATGTCAAAGTGACAGGTACATAAGTACAGGGAATCAATAGTTCTACTATTTCTTTTTAAATTACATCGCCACAGTGAGGTTGCTTAACTTTAAAACATGTTTGTCATCCACGAATAGCTTGGATCGTTAGTGCGTCGCCTTTCAGACCAAGGATCGTAGATCGAACATCTGCATATATTCCTTATTTGTGTTATACTTTAAAACGGAACGATTAAGCAAGAGGGTTACCATCCATTCACCCCATGCTACTTTGATCCACACCATTTAATACTTAACCACCTGAGGATCGACGGTACATTGCAGAAGTTAAGATTGGATTGTTGAAGAAACTTCAAGATCTGAAGGTTGTTGTCGGAGGAACTTGTGCGTTTGAAGCTGAACTGGATCGGGAAGCACGCCACCCGGTGGTCTGGTCCCTCAATGAACGTCAAATCCACTCCGGTGGCAACTGTCAGGTTGGTGGCCACTGTCAGGTTGGTGGCAACCGTCAGCTTGGTGGCAACTGTCAGGTTGGTGGCACCCATCAGGTTGGTGGCAACTGTCAGGTTGGTGGCAACTGTCAGGTTGGTGGCAACCGTCAGCTTGGTGGCAACTGTCAGGTTGGTGGCACCCATCAGGTTGGTGGCAACTGTCAGGTTGGTGGCAACTGTCAGGTTGGTGGCAACTGTCAGGTTGGTGGCAACTGTCAGGTTGGTGGCCACTGTCAGGTTGGTGGCCACTGTCAGGTTGGTGGCACCCATCAGGTTGGTGGCCACTGTCAGGTTGGTGGCAACCGTCAGCTTGGTGGCACCCATCAGGTTGGTGGCCACTGTCAGGTTGGTGGCAACCGTCAGGTTGGTGGCACCCATCAAGTTGGTGGCCACTGTCAGGTTGGTGGCAACCGTCAGCTTGGTGGCAACCGTCAGCTTGGTGGCAACTGTCAGGTTGGTGGCGGCCGTCAGCTTGGTGGCAACCGTCAGGTTGGTGGCGGCTAAGTTTAGCTCAGTTGTAGCGCGTTAGACAGTGTCATGGAAGGTTGCAGGATCGAAACAAGCTGTGAGCTTATCGGTTGTGTCCTTTGCCGAGCATCAAAATTGACTTTGTCACCATGTTTTGTGATATTATTTCTGTGTTCCCATATATGAAAATATCCTCCGTCTACACTTTACTTCAGATTTCTTCTGATGGCCGGAAACACAGTGTTACCATGCGAGAAATGCGCAGCTCTGATGCCGGAAAAATTGTCCTTAAATGTGGGAATCTTGTTCAGTCTGCTTCCATTCTTGTTGTTGGTAGGTTTAATTTTTTTTTGTTTTTGTGTTTTGTTTTCAAAAATATGACAGAAATATAGGTTCTGACTTCTTACTTATTAGTTAAGTGGTTAAACACAGAAATATTATTACCAAATCTCTTGCCTTAGTGGGATTAATGACATTGCAATGCACCGGGTATGGTGGATTTATATCAAAAGCAATGTATGAGATAACCGCACGGACACATTAATACAAACTCACATTTCCCAATTGATTGTTCCAATACAACTTATGACACCATCTTTCATCACACTTTGTTATTTCTCTATCAACTCGGCTGTGGCCATCAGATAACGTCCGGCCGAATGGCACGATTGGTCACAGCGTGGCCTTACAGCCATAAGGTTATAGGTTCGAAACCAATTATTGGCTACTCGGTTGTATCCTTGAACAAGACACAACGGACATCGCCTCAAACCATTGTATTTATCAGTTCCACCATAACTAAAGTAGCGTCTCAATCATACACGACACACTGCAATAGCTCCAGTGACTCAATGATAGCGATGAATACCATATATCTGAAGCACACAGCATTACAAATAACTTCTTCAATTGATTGGTGTCCAAACTCTAGCAATGTGTTCGTTAAAAAACAAAATTCATAAAAATGTTGCTTTCTAGTTCCCCCGGCGAAGTTCTGTCGACAATTATGTGACGTCACAGCAACAATGGAAGAAGATACAATGCTACTTTGTGACGTCACAAAGGAAGATGCAACTGTGGAATGGTTCTTCGGTATTTTTAACAAATAGATTTTTTAGTTTCGAAACTGGTCGCTAGATGTTCGGTTGTGTCATTGGACAATTAACCTGGTTATCGCCTAGATCCAGTGGATAAATGAGTTCCATTATATATAGAAACATCCGCTAAGTTGCCTTGGACCAGCTAGTGGCTGTTCGAACGAAGCCAGGTTTAATACCAACCATGCTCATACAAGTGATGCTGTCGGTATCTTCCACAATCAACAATCGCAGATGGGAAGCCGCTCACAAACAGCTCCAAACACGTGATGACGGATGATGGAAAGATGAGGAAGCTGAGGATCTCGGATGTTGTGATGGAGGATGGAGGGGATTATGCTTGCAGGACTGATGCTGATCTCACCAGGTGTAAACTATACGTGACAAGTGAGTTGAACTGCAACCGAGCAGTTGTTTGTCTATGTGTAGCTTTATTTCTGTGGGGATAAGTGGTTATTTGACATGTAATTCACCAACCTGACTTTGAGCATGTGGTATTTCGATCCCAACCCGCCAACAATTTGCCTTCGTAGAACCAAAGCTGACTGTAGTTGAAGGCTTGTGTGATGTCATAATCACCGAAGGGGAAGACGCGAAGTTCAAGGTCAAGCTGAATCGACCAAATATTTCTGTAGTTTGGATGAAGAATTTAAAAATAATGAAATCTGAAAACAGGCATGTTGTCTATCTATAAAAACATTTTTCTAATTTTTTTTACATTTAAAGCCAAAATAGGGATCTAATGGTCTGCCTTCTACCAGTTACTACCAACTTTACAAAACTTATTCTCTAACATTGACAACTCAGGACTTGCAAGTTACCATCACCGATGTTCGATGTCTTGTGAAATATTTGAATAAAATATTAGATTTTTATGTCAACTTTGGTTTCTGATGAACATTCCTTTGCAGGTGCGAGATCGCATCCGATGGCTGTGAATATATGATTTCTATATTTTCCACTTCACCGATCGATAGTGGGGACTTGAAGCTGGTGGCTGGTTGTGAGTTGCTCGATCAAGCTTCCCTGCATGTTAAAAGTAAGACCCGTTTTAATTCGACATATTAGAGTTTTCCTTCTCCCCGCTTATAATTAAACGGATGATCATGGTATTATTTTACTCGAGTTATTCGACTGTGGGCATGAGGTGTCTTACGATACCAGTGGATAAAGCCTGGCTTCCCACCCACGAGGATATAAATGAACCAACCATCCACACACTGTAACAGCTCCAGCAACTCGACTGTGGGCATGAGGTGTCTTACGATACCCATGGATAAAGCATGGCTTCCCACCCACGAGGATATAAATGAACCAACCATCCACACACTGTAATAGCTACAGCAACTCGACTGTGGGCATGAGGTGTCTTACGATACCAGTGGATAAAGCCTGGCTTCCCACCCACGAGGATATAAATAAACCAACCATCCACACACTGTAATAGCTCCAGCAACTCGACTGTGGGCACGAGGTGTCTTACGATACCCATAGATAAAGCCTGGCTTTACACCCACGAGGATATAAATGAAACAAACATACACACACTGTAATAGTTCCAGCAACTCGACTGTGGGCATGTGGTGTATTACGATAACCGTGGGTAAAGCCTGGCTTTCCACCCACGAGGATATAAATGAATCAACCATCCACACACTGTAATAGCTCGAGCAACTCGACTGTGGGCATGAGGTGTCTTACGGTACCCGTGGATAAAGCCTGACTTCCCACCCACGAGAATATAAATGAACCAACCATCCACACACTGTAATAGCTCCAGCAACTCGACTGTGAGCATGAGGTGTTTTACGAAACCCGTGGATAAAGCCTGGCTTCCCACCCACGAGGATATAAATGAACCAACCATCCACACACTGTAATAGCTCCAGCAACTCGACTGTGAGCATGAGGTGTCTCACGATACCCGTGGATAAAGCCTGGCTTTCCACCCACGAGGATATAAATGAACCAACCATCCACACACTGTAATAGCTCCAGCAACTCGACTGTGGGCATGGGGTGTCTCACATTTTTTAATTCCAGAACTACCAACAAGGTTCTCGAAGAACTTGCGAGATATCGTGGTTGAAATGAAAGATTCCGTCGAGTTTGTTTGTGAGGTCACAGATGCCAAAGCGGAAGTTGCGTGGTACAGGAACGAAGCAGAGGTAACGAAAACAAATTGTCGAACTTAAATCAAAAAATAAGATTAAACAATATATTTTTTTTATGAAATTTGTGGAACTTTTTTTGTGTAAGTTTATTAGCACGTTATGTGCAAAATCAGTTTTAAGATTTTATTTTATTCTGTGGTTGTACTCACGGCAACCACACCATCAGCTGCTTCCATGTGTTGATATTATTGGATTTCACATGGTTGGGGTTTGGGTGGTGTGCTGGGCAACTTCCCAGCTTCTAACCACAACTTAAACCCTGACATTTCACACGAAAATGTTAAAACACATCCACCTAGTATAATAAAGAAAACTGTATGCTTGACCGAATACCACATGCCAATTGTCAAGTTATCATAGCTTCTAGAGTCTGTATAATGAAGACATTGCTAAATGTTTCCAAATGTCGTTTTCCTCCCTAAACTACGTACACTGTTGGATTAGTTTGTACGACGGGTTAGTCTGATGATTTTGTGCGTCACCTTTCGGGAAATGTATACTAACCGACCACCCTCAGATACAAGCTGACAACAACCATGTAATGCAAGTCGAAGGGACAGTTCGAAGATTATTGATCAACAGAGTTTCAATGCACCACGAGGCTACCTACACTTGCGCTAGTTTGGATGACACCAGTACTTCTTGCGAATTATTTGTCAAAGGTGAAAAACGGGTTTAATACATTTTAACAATCTTTCCGAGTTTCTTCCAAACTTTTCATCCATGGTTTATAACAGAAGTTTCTGTAGGTTTAACAAAATAAATAAAAACATACAACTTGACGCAGAAAATGATTAGATTTTTGGTTTGTGCAAAAAATTCTAATTCGATTTGTGTTGGGTTCAGAGTAGGACAGCAACGATACTTAGTATGGATAATCGCTCCTCACGGATCGGCATAATCGTGATTATTGTTAACAGACATGGGGAAATTTTTTAATTTAAAATTTAAACTAAACGTCTTTATAGGTCTGAAATAAGTTCCTTGATAACAGTAATGTTATAGTTTGTCTTATAATAAGACTTGTAAAGGAAATCAACCCTAATCATAATTATTGCATTAAACTTACAAGTTTTTTTTATTTTAGTTTAAATTTTAATTAAAATTACTAGTATGCATTCCATTTTTAACCTCAGAACTACCTTAGTTGTATCTTCACGTATATGAAGAATCAATTAATGAATTAACTCTGAATCAAACAACCATTACAACACGACCACCCACACACTGACCGCACAACCCATCCCATACAGTCCCACCGGTGCATATCGTGGAGGGGTTGGCAGATGCGAGGAAGTTTGTTGGAGATGACGCGTCATTTGTCACAAAGCTATCTTCCGCTGACGTTGATGGTGATTGGTTGATTGACAGTCAAGTTTTGAAGCCCAGCCAATCAGTGAGCTGCGTTGTTTGGCGACCTTTTTCTTATCTGCTTGTCCATTTTAACAATTTATATTAAAAACATTATTGGAATCATATCATGACGAAAAGCCTAAAAAACCTAAAACGCTTTTTACTTCGTATAAATTTCTAAGACGAGTATTAAGGTTATAAAAATTGGAGCATTTTTGTAAATCTGATTTTGTATGCATATTCATCGAATCACCCACTTCAATTCGGAAGGTTGAAATATCCTGTGAGAATGAGAAGAGATTGTTACTTCTGCGTGACGTACAGGAATCATGCGTTGTCACTTATAAAGTTGACAAGAACGTTGTGACAACCTGTATGTTGGTGGTACGTGAGAGACCTGTAGCCATCGAGCGACGATTGTCGGACATGACAATCCGGGAAGGGAAGGACGTTACCTTGCAATGTTGCTTCTCCAAGTCAAATGTCCCGGTAAGTTGGGCTGATCTCTTTATGAGATTAAAACAATCTGTTCTGAGTATTTTTGTTGCGACCTTTGTAAAACAATACTGGCCTAAGGACGAATGTAACAAATGGTTGGTGTGGTTGCAAGTTGGTATAACCAGGTTAAGGTTCAATGTCCATCCGGTTGTGCACAGATAAAAGCAATACCCATGTTGGCCCAAATGGATTCTATCAATAATTGAATAAAAAGAATACTTGAATAATAGTCACAATAGCCCTTCCAACCTGGCAGTGAATATAAGATAACCCGACGATTATAACTCCATTCATATTATACCGTTGCAGGCGATTTGGTTTATTGGAGATGATGAAATCGCTGAGTCAGAGAAATTCAAAATGTCGATTGACGGTTGCAAACACACGTTGCAGATTAATGACGTCAGATATGATGATGAGGCAAATTATTCCTGCAGATATAAAAACAGAAGGTAAGTCCAATTTAGAGCATTTCCAACTATTATTTTGCATGGTATCGATTATTAAAGCTGTTATGTTGTGAGAAAGGCGGTGGTTTAATCCAACACACTGTCGCTCGTGTTATAACGCCACCTGCGTTTTCCCGGGAATTCACACGAATATCCCATGCTGTACTGTGTGAATCGCCATGGTTGTCCATTTAATGTGGTTCCAACACATTTGTGAGCTTGATGCGTGATCCTCCCACAGAACTTCAGCCGAACTGAAAGTGATGGAACCCCGATTCGACATCATATTACCCCTTCATAGCACTCACTGCTTCGAGGGGAATTCCATAATTCTGGAATGCATCGTGTCTCTGCCTTCTGTTGCGGTCACATGGTCTAAAGACGGCTTCCCATTGGTTACGGCATCCACTGACGTCACAAAGGTAGTATTTGTTGGTCCCATTGTCCCATGAACCTGGAAAAACACAGACACGTGACCATTATAACATGTCATCGAGATATCTCAATCACAGACAGAAGACGAGGTAACCTACAGCATACAACTAGATGACGTCAAACCTTCGATGAGCGGGTTGTACTCGTTGTCATACATGGACCGAACTCTGTCAAGTGCTGAGGTGATTTCCAATGTATCAAGCTATTTGTAAATGATCGGTTCCGAGATGGCTAAATCAAATCACAACCAATTACAATGTGAGTCACGTTTCCGTATTATATCCTCTAACTTCGTAACTGTTTTTTTTTATATAAATTCACCGATTCAACTGTTTTGCTGAACACATAATACAAAATAAAATATGAATGTAGATGAAACATTGCTACAGTCTAATTCCAACATGTTACACAGAAAATAAGTTATAAATGTATATGATATTCAAACAGCTAATGCTTTTAAGGTTCTGGTGAAACCACATCCAGTAGATGTCACTAAAGAGTTAAAGGATATAGAAATCATTGATAACGTTGATGAATTGATCTTGACATGCGAATTCTCTCGCGTCGCAGATGTCGTTTGGAAACATGATTTGCGAGAAATATCGGTGAGTTTTTGTGGGCAGCGTATTGCTGCCGCACCCCGACAGTTGTTACGTGGGATTTTAATTACGTTCACGGTGTTTCCAACCTGCATGCACGAGTAACTAGTATTACATTCATGATGCTACTTATTTAGTATTCGAAGGCTTGCCACTTTTATTTTACAACTACTTCCATCATTTTTATTTAAATAAAAAATGTCTTTAAATATTCCTACATTTAGTCACATGATCGGTGCTCAATGGGGCGTGACGAAACCAAACATTGGCTGAAGATAGTGTCACCTCAAGTTGAAGATGGGGGGATGTACTACTGTCTCGTGCCCAAGTTGTGTGAGACACAGTGTGTTGTAAAAATAGTTAGGTGGAAGCTGAATCTGGTCTCCGCTCCGCCTAAAGCAATTACAGTTGTGGAAGGTAATTATATTTGCATATTTAGAATATTCTAACACTTATTTATACATTTATTATAATTAAGTTTACTAGAAATGTGTTTTATGGTCATGTTAGCTCATTCCATGTATACTGGGTGGTAGGTTGATGAGAAAACATTAACCGACGTTTCCTGAAACCGGTAATTTAACTAAATAAAATCTGCAGAATTATTTTTATCGTAGCCAACACAACAATAACTACAGGAACCCGGTACGAAGGAATCTGAATAATAACAACACGATTCGCTGGTTTACATTTTCTTTCAGGTAAATATTTCCATCTTCCCTGTAAGTTTTCTTCTGATGTAAATGATGATGAAGTCATCTGGTATTTGGATGACATCATCATTGATGACGTCATCATATCTGAGCATGACATCACAATAATCAAATCGACATCATCAACATCGTTAGATATATTAAACACTGCAAGATACTGGGAGGGGAAACAAATTCGAATGAAATGCAGGAATCTAGTGACCAGGTCAGATTGATTGAAGTCAAACTTCGACTGCAGGCCACTGCCTATCCTTTGGTCTTTTGTATTAAATAACTATAAATTATTAATGAAGTTCCTGTTGTTACATCACCAGTTGCAAGATAACTGTGTTGAATACCCCCGACCCACCCCAGCAACCCAGAATGGTTGATTCCGAGCAATATGTAACACTGACATGGACAGAACCATTGTCGCAACATGGGGTGATTGGATTTTCCGTACAAACACGGACTGGCGACCAATGGAATGATGTCATAATAGAGAAGATCTCTTCAACTGGTGACACGTATGAAGCAAAAGTAATTCAAAATCTTCCAATTGGAATTGCTCATCTGTAAGTTGCTGGTTATACAAAACTTTGCAGTATAGACAAACCTGCAAAGGCGACACAATGAATTCAGACTAATCTGTCGGACTTATATTAAAATATTATTAATTAATTATTAAAATACATTAATATTATTTTTAGCAAGTGTACTGTAACCCTATTAACCTGCTCTTTGAACCCCATAACCCCATTACAACTATGTGTTCCACAGGTTCAGAGTTGCAGCCATTAATAAACACGGAGTTGGAAAATACGTCCCGATTGATGGGGTTTTCACACCCCAACCTCCACTTCTGTTCAATACTGAGTTGCAGAACATGTGTGTAGATGAAGGGCAAGCTGTTGAACTGTGGTGTGAGGTGGGTGACGACATCTCGGATCAGTTATGTCGGGTTTGGGACCAGATGGACTACATGTTCAGTACAACTTTGTATTTATTACAGCTCACTCGCGATTCTAAATTTGAAGCAAAGTGGACAAAAGACAATGATGTCATAATAGAAGACAATCACATTTTATTGTACTCATATGATGCAACAAGGGAGCTTGTTATAGAACAGACGACACTGGCAGATAGTGGGTTGTACAGGTAGGCTGTTCGTACTTTTCTAGATATTATTTGCTTAAACCACGTATAAGGCATCATCAACATATGGTTTAATATGGAGATGTAGTAATTTGGCTTGTCTAAAAATGGAATCCTCTGACGAGTTTAAGCTCAGGTCCAATCGCATGATCGAGTAAAGAAAGAGTTATCAAACGCTCAATTAACAGCATTTAAATGATCCGTTCAAAGTACACAAAAATACCCTCAAGCTTCGTGCTGGTTGTTGGTGTTTCTCGGGCAAAGAATTGAGCTGAACGCCGTGAAATATTGGTTGCAACAAAAAACAAAGCTTTGTTTTTAACTTACTGTATTATAACATATATAACCAGATAATCAGACAACATAACCATCGGTTACTTACAATGGCTTCCACAGGTTGGAGTTGGGTGGTATTGTGACATCATGTCGTGTATTTGTTCAACCTGAACCAATCAGATTCCTCCGTAATTTAACCGTGATATACCGACGTAACGATGATGTCATAATCACATGCACAGTGTCACGTGATTGTAAAAGCATTCGATGGTCAAAGGATAGAAAACTAATCGTTGAGGTATTTCAAGCTTTTGGTGGTTCTGTTAATATATTGGATGGGATTTTACAAAGTCTGCTATATGACTTAATATATAACACTGTGCACTGTTGTGATGTTAAGTACATTTCACGAGGTACAGATTTTGGATATTTAATAGCTTCGTTTAATGATACTAATAGTAATTTATGTTCCTGATATGGTATAGTTACATGTATGTTTTATGTAATTTGACTGTTTTCCAGAACTCCAAATTCCAATTCCACGCGGAAGGTTGTAAGAAGTCTCTCTTTATCTCTGATTGTGACGAAACAGATGCTGGAAACTATTCATGCGAGGTCACTTGTGATGTCATTGGTGATGTCATCACCACATTTGCTGAGGTCGAGATCATGAAGAAATCAAGTTCTGAAAGTGGGAGTTCCCCTGATATGAGAAGATCACCTACAGATGGCGAATGCTTTACTGATTCCATCGGGGATTTGGAAAATGCCGGAGAATCTGGTGAGATGAAAAAAGTTACCGACAACAATAGAGATCAAAACAACCAAGGATCAACAGTTGGAACTGATCAACAAGAAATTGCTAAAAATGTTGATCCAACAAAACCTGAGGAAATCCGAACTTCTCCAGATGTAAAGGAAGATGAGAACCTTTTGAATATTGATATAGATTTGCTAAAGGGTGTTGTCTGTGATATTAATCACAGTGCGGAAAGCTCGGAGGAATGTGGTGGCAACGGAAAAATCGAACTAGAAAATAATTCCGTGGAACGAAACACAAAGAAGCAGCATGTTTGTGATTTAGAAAAATCAAACAAAAATCCAAAACAAGAGGAAATTATAGATTTTGAAATTGAACAAAGTAGCCAAGTACAATCGAATCAAACTCAACAAATAATTCAAGAAAAACTAATCAAAAATTCAATTGCCCGTGAAGTTATATATGAGCCAGAAATCAAAACAAAACTTGTCGGCTTGGAATACTTTGATACAAAACACGACATTGATGGAAAATTTATGTTGGGGGGAGATGGTGAAGATATTAATTCTGGAGATAATCAATGTTCTGCTGATGAAAGAATTCATGAGTCAATGGCTGAATCAGCAATATCACAACCTACTATCAGAACTCACTATATAGATGGTGGTGCAACCAACACTGAAGATGCTCCGGCAAAAGAAAAGCATTCCAAGAAGTCTACATCAGACAATTTAAAATGCGGCATGCCAATGATCCACGAAAATACATTAAATGAGGAGAGGATGGAAAGTCGACAGGGATCGGGAGAAAATGAAATTAAAGTTGAAACAAAAATACGAAAACGAGTTGATGATGGTTGTCACCAAAAGCGACAAAATGTGGAAAGCGATAGTGAATTAGAATTCGATGTCTGTCAATATCGAGTTGATAAAAATGAAGAAACTGTTCAATTCAACTTAAAGGTTGATGATGATAATATCAGAGCTTTGGAACGAATTTGGACACCAGAACCATTGGAAACAAATGTTGATGAAAACGTTGAAAGTGTTGATGAAGTTGAATTGAAATTCGATGAAAATGAAGAAACTGTTCAATTCAACTTAAAAGTTGATGATGATAATATCAAAGCTTATGAACGAATTTGGACACCAGAACCATTGGATACAAATGTTGATGAAAATGTTAAAAGCGATGATGAAGTTGAATTGAAATTCGATGAAAATCAAGTTGATGAAAATGAAGAAACTGTTCAATTCAACTTAAAAGTTGATGATGATAATATCAAAGCTTTGAAACGAATTTGGACACCAGAACCCACGGATACAAATGTTGATCAAAATGTTGAAAGTGTTGATGAAGTTGAATTGAAATTCGATGAAAATCAAGTTGATGAAAATGAAGAAACTGTTCAATTAAACTTAAAAGTTGATGATGATAATATCAGAGCTTTGGAACGAATTTGGACACCAGAACCATTGGATGTAAATGTTGATAAAAATGTTGAAAGTGTTGATGAAGTTGAATTGAAATTCGATGAAAATCAAGTTGATAAAAATGTTGATAAAGTTGAATTGAAATTCGATGAAAATCAAGTTGATAAAAATGAAGAAACTGTACAATTCAACTTAAAAGTTGATGATGATAATATCAAAGCTTTGGAACGAATTTGGACACCAGAACCATTGGAAACAAATGTTGATGAAAATGTTAAAAGTGTTGATGAAGTTGAATTGAAATTCGATGAAAATGAAGAAACTGTTCAATTCAACTTAAAAGTTGGTGATGATAATATCAAAGCTTTGGAACGAATTTGGACACCAGAACCATTGGAAACAAATGTTGATGAAAATGTTAAAAGTGTTGATGAAGTTGAATTGAAATTCGATGAAAATGAAGAAACTGTTCAATTCAACTTAAAAGTTGATGATGATAATATCAAAGCTTTGGAACGAATTTGGACACCAGAACCATTGGAAACAAATGTTGATGAAAATGTTGAAAGTGTTGATGAAGTTGAATTGAAATTCGATGAAAATCAAGATGATGAAAATGAAGAAACTGTTCAAATCAACTTAAAAGTTGATGATGATAATATCAAAGCTTTGGAACGAATTTGGACACCAGAACCATTGGAAACAAATGTTGATGAAAATGTTGATGAAGTTGAATTGAAATTCGATGAAAATCAAGTTGATGAAAATGAAGAAACTGTTCAATTCAACTTAAAAGTTGATGATGATAATATCAAAGCTTTGGAACGAATTTGGACACCAGAACCCACGGATACAAATGTTGATGAAAATGTTGAAAGTGTTGATGAAGTTGAATTGAAATTCGATGAAATTCAAGTTGATGAAAATGAAGAAACTGTTCAATTTAACTTAAAAGTTGATGATGATAATATCAAAGCTTTGGAACGAATTTGGACACCAGAACCATTGGATGTAAATGTTGATAAAAATGTTGAAAGTGTTGATGAAGTTGAATTGAAATTCGATGAAAATCAAGTTGATAAAAATGTTGATAAAGTTGAATTGAAATTCGATGAAAATCAAGTTGATAAAAATGAAGAAACTGTACAATTCAACTTAAAAGTTGATGATGATAATATCAGAGCTTTGGAACGAATTTGGACACCAGAACCATTGGATACAAATGTTGATGAAAATGTTGAAAGTGTTGATGAAGTTGAATTGAAATTCGATGAAAATGAAGAAACTGTTCAATTCAACTTAAAAGTTGATGATGATAATATCAAAGCTTTGGAACGAATTTGGACACCAGAACCATTGGAAACAAATGTTGATGAAAATGTTGAAAGTGTTGATGAAGTTGAATTGAAATTCGATGAAAATGAAGAAACTGTTCAATTCAACTTAAAAGTTGATGATGATAATATCAAAGCTTTGGAACGAATTTGGACACCAGAACCATTGGAAACAAATGTTGATGAAAATGTTGATGAAGTTGAATTGAAATTCGATGAAAATCAAGTTGATGAAAATGAAGAAACTGTTCAATTCAACTTAAAAGTTGATGATGATAATATCAAAGCTTTGGAACGAATTTGGACACCAGAACCCACGGATACAAATGTTGATGAAAATGTTGAAAGTGTTGATGAAGTTGAATTGAAATTCGATGAAAATCAAGCTGACGAAAATGAAGAAACTGTTGAATTCAACTTAAAAGTTGATGATGATAATATCAGAGCTTTGGAACGAATTTGGACACCAGAACCATTGGAAACAAATGTTGATGAAAATGTTGAAAGTGTTGATGAAGTTAAATTGAAATTCGATGAAAATCAAGTTGATGAAAATAAGGAAACTGTTGAATTCAACTTAAAAGTTGATGAGGATAATATCAGAGCTTTAGAACGAATTTGGACACCAGAACCCACGGAAACAAATGTTGATGAAAATGTTGAAAGTGTTGATGAAGTTGAATTGAAATTCGATGAAAATCAAGATGATGAAAATGAAGAAACTGTTCAATTCAACTTAAAAGTTGATGATGATAATATCAGAGCTTTGGAACGCATTTGGACACCAGAACCCACGGATACAAATGTTGATCAAAATGTTGAAAGTGTTGATGAAGTTGAATTGAAATTCGATGAAAATCAAGTTGATGAAAATGAAGAAACTGTTCTATTCAACTTGAAAGTTGATGATGATAATATCAGAGCTTTTGGAACGAATTTGGACACCAGAACCCACGGATACAAATGTTGATCAAAATGTTGAAAGTGTTGATGAAGTTGAATTGAAATTCGATAATATTCACGCTGCTTTAAATGATCAGAATAAACAATGTGATAAATTTAATGAAAATCAGCCAATTATTCAAGATCAACTTGCAAATACAAATGATGAAAGTGGAGCTCTTCAACAAATTGATAGAAAAATTGTTTCTTTTGGTGAAGAGGATTCAGAAATGTAAAAAAAATTTGTTTTAATGTTTAGTATGATACCTAGTAATTGATGTGTCCAACAATTAAAAATAATTTGCTCATTTGTGAACTGGGTGAAAACAATTTAATAACCAAAAATATTATCTTTTTAGATCGTGCATAAACGATCCTGCCAAAGATGATAAGTTAAAAAGAATGAGTATGATATCAATGTTATCAGATGCTTATGAGACTGCCAATGAATCGGTGGTGACCGACAACACGTATGAAAGTGCTCGAGTTTCGGACAAAATGTAAGACTTTGATTCATCCATTGCCGTTTTGAATTATACATGAACTGTTTTTCTATAACACAAACATTTCAAGTTTTTTAAAAATCTTTTCCGCCCCAGAACACCTGAGGTTCACAAACAGCCTGACTTCCCCTTGTGCGTTGTCACTCATCTCCCGGTGAATGAGACAATCACGACGATCGTAGTCGACGCTAAGACCGGTGACACGATCACTACGAAAACCACGGAGATATTTACCTCTGTGGTTTGTAGTAATGAAGAGGTAATCCCAGAGATCCAGCTCCCCCATGAGACGACCGGGGATAAGATGGCGAGAATGTTCGGGATGGAAACGTTTAACTTGGATCTCGGGGAAACACACGAAGGTTCTATCGGTGACGAATAATTACCGTCCGACTTCTGATAGTTATTTTATATACTTTTGACCGGGACAGCACATTGCGTAAATAAGATTGATATTTTGGTTATTTTGTTAAGGTTTAGTGCCAACAACCTTTCGTATTATCTACCGAAAGATTATAGGATTGAAAATTACAACTGTCTTGTGTCTTTGGGCACTATTCGGATAGAATACTGTTAACTTATGACACTGTATTTTAAATTTTCTCTATTGAAATAAATTACAAATTGCATAGAAAGGCAATTGTTACACGCAACAGTGTAATATAAATGAATAAAAGCTCTTTAACAGAAATTTTATTTCCAGAATATAAAGGAAACTGTGATGATGGTGATGTACAGAACGATTATCGTCAAGTAATTTTGAAATTGGTTTTCAACTATATTTGTGACATATTTAGGATGGCTAATTAAATATATCCTTACTTTTTATTCAAGCAAAAATATGTTGTATTATATATATATATATACCTTTCCACTGGAGTCATATTTATTAATTCATTTTAATAAATGATCCTTGGAAGGAAAACACTCAATTACTTTTGTACCCAGGTTGAAGAAAGATTTGATTCAGGATCTCCTGGCGCTGATGGTGAAGTTGTCAGCATTGCAAGGTGGGTTTGTGTAGCATGGCTGAAATAACACAAGTAATGTCATTGTACAGCCTAGTGGATAGAACATCTTTGATAATGTCCATAAACTCAGTTAGGTTTTTTCAAGGAGCATTATAACACAGTCCATCATCGGATTACGACAAGCCCACTATTCGGTTACCAAAGCTATTTTACTGGGTTCAAAACAATTGCAACATTTTTCACAATTTAAAACTCAGTGAACCACTGTTTTATCTTCCCTCGAGACACCGCTGCGAAGAAAAATCTCGTTCCTCAGTTGTCCATCTCTCATTTTGGTTGTTTCAACTATCTTGCTTTGTTTTCTATTTACTGTTTAATTTTATTCACAAAGTTTTCAACATGATTCATGTTACACAGAGGTTACCATGGTAAAGGCAGGGAGGGCGTGAGTCCTGGCTTTACTGAAGGTTTGCACAACCAACGAGCATATGTGGGGGACACTGTCGTGTTTGCGTGTATTGTTTCAGGTACAATGCATTATTACATCATAGATGCCATTTACTCACTAACCCCATTAACCAGCTTTCCCGGAACCAACTATAAAATGGCGTCGAGAGGGAGACAGTGAGGCTGTTATGACCCTGGATGGGGATTCCCCTCGAATTTTGATCAATTCCATACTAAGGTTGGTGTTGTGTTGATTGCTTGAAGACCAGCCCAAGATATTCAAACTTATCATAACTTTTTTTTAAACATTAAATGGATCAATATGTCTACTTCAATACAATTAAAATCTGCAATGTAAAATCAAATTTAAAACCATTCCAATATTATTCAATTTGGAATCTGATGCAATAAGTTTTAACTGACATGGATAAAAATAAAAGACAGAAAAGTTACGAAATCTACTCTTGTTGGATAGATGAAGGGTGGTTGGTTGTGTAATGCTTCATCCAGTTATAAAAACTAAAACGCACATTCCGACAATCAAACTATTTATTTATGACACTCTGATTACCTCATGCATCCACTAAATGGGACCTTAGTGTCGAAGACCACAACCATTCGGAAAGTCTCAAACTCAATGATATCCTACCAAATAACCTTTGCCAATATAACGCATTCACTATTTTATGTATGACATCACAGAAGCGATGAACGCGTCGAGTGTGAATTGACGATTCATGACGTCACAATGAGCGATGCTGGTTTGTATTCATGCCAGGCTCGCAACAATTTCGGTCAAAGCTCGTGCTCCGCGATACTTCAAGTCTTCCACGATGACGTATATGATGATGTCATGATGACGTCACAAATCCATGGAATCGATAGTTTAGATGAGGTAAGTGGAACGATATGAGATAATAGTTCAGGATTGCTATTGCATAATCCAACACATTAACCCGAAAACTCATTAATTTTTCCTATAATTTCATATTGAAATGATTAAAATTATATTTTAATTATTTAAGATGGGAGACAATGGTTGTCATGACGATTTTAGTGACGACGATGTATCCATCTCTCTGGCGCCACCAAGTGAAATCGGGTGGTCGATTCAACCACCCGAGCCCTCCCACGTCACACTGCCTCATTGTGACGTCATACAAGGAATACATGCAAGCAAGATGGAGAACAAATCAACATGTAGCCACGGTGACGTCATTATAAACTTTCTTTCATTCTGTTGATTATTTTAAACATTAAACCTACATCCGGTATTGCTTTAAGTACCTATTGCATGGTTAAATCTTAAATATAGAATTTGCGAATAGTTTCGAATATAAAACCTGTTTTTTTTATATTCCGCCAAAGCAATTCCAACCTCGCCGATGTAGGTTTGGCATTTGATAGTTTTCTCGGTGGTTGGTGGTTGAATTGTAATATCGAAGTTCTTAACTGATTATCTATTTATATCTTGTTTCCAATTTTGTTATTAAATGAAGGATTCATTTTTATAAAAATATGAAATCTACACCGTCATACAATGCTCTCGTTGAAATTACAGGATTTTCCAAACCATTGAAAATCCATGTTCTTGAAAGCGTTGTTGTACGTGAAACTTACGACACTAGTGACGTAACTGATGACGTCATAACTGATAATGACACCAGCGATGACACGTCAACGACAGATGGGGGCTTCAAATCAAAATATCGCCACGTCGTCACAAAACGCACCTCCCGACCACAAACGACGGATTTTCTCTCAGATTCAAGTTCAGAATCCGAGAGTTTCATCTCTTACGACCAGGTCAGTTTATAAATAAAATGTTTTTAAATATAAAAATATAGAAAAAAATTGTATAATTTCCCAAGATCGAAGTTTAAATCCAATATTTTTTCTTAGGATAGGTTGGATATTTATGTTTATCCCCGTGAATTGGAGAACCAATGGGGTTAACACACGGGCAATCGTCAGATCACCTCGCGTCCACCGTCGGGTTACCAGAGCTATTGCAGTGTGTTGTATATGATTCATACGTTCATTCAATTTAGTAGAACCCATTAATCCGCTGGATTCAGGCAATGTCCGTTAAGTGCCTTGCCCATGGACACAACCGACTAACTAGCGACGAGTTTCGAAATTGCACCCCTTCGGTTGAAAGGCGTCTCACTAAACCACCAGAATGATCGGTCAGACGAATTCAAGAAATGAAATCAGGGGAAACATTTATGGAATGTGCTGTTGTCAGATTTAGATTGTTTATTATGATGTTTACCGATTATAATTGTCATCTGTTTGTCTAGATTTTGTGACAGGAAGTCAAGAACTTGAATATAGTATTATTATATGAAGAGTTATTATACTTCCACGATTTCATGGAATTCCAGCTTCTTTCAAAGTTAGCTTCAAGGGCGTTGAAAGGAGTTTCAATTAATGACGTCATCAGCAAGTTTGTCACCGATGGTGCTAATGCACAACAGCTGAGGTCTTGTGGTCAGATCAGTGTTTAGTTGCGAGGTGACATGTAGTCTTTACATTTATACGAGGACCAAGGTACAATCACATGGATAGTGATGTTAGATCATTTAGATTTGGTAGCGACTTAGAGTAAAGCATAGATTCTACTAAGAATTTTAGCAATTAATGAGTTCATAGTAAAATAGGCCCAAGTAAAAATAAAAGTTGTCATTTCGTATATAATGTCTGTATAGTAATACACAATTGCCATTATAGTAGTTGGTTTATTATTGCACTGGTAAGGGTGAAAGGCAAAGCATAGGTAAGTATTGTAAAATATAGGAACAATTGTGTTAGCTTGTCTGTCTGCAGTTGCGGCCATTTAATTTTAACAGGAAAAGTCTCCAAATGTTTACCTTGTTAAACGACCAGAAAGGAAACGCAGAAATATTGTATTTTAGATCTCCAATCGATAAAATATGCTCTAATAACGATTGTACTCTTTTTATATACCATACCAGGATGGGCGTAAGTTCGATCCATAACCCACTTATTGGTGAAGATTCAATAAATAATATCCCCTGATTTATTGACTGCAGCCTCGGGAAGTGCATCAATATGACATCATAATATTATCATTATCACCACCACACAGACGCTCGATGTTTATTACGCCGTCACCTCTATTGCTGGCTCAGTATCAAGCTCCAAGGATGAGACGCTCCACTTGAAAGCTGGCCAACCCGTGGAAGTAATGGATGCGAGCACCAACCATGAGTGGATGGTTCGCACCAGACCATCGAAGAACCAGCCATCACGGTTCGTACATATTTGGCGCATGTGGCAAAAGTGTAGCAGCAATACACAAGTTTATTATTAGCAAGATTTTCATGTCGACTGAACTTGAGTAAAACCCACTTTTCCAACAGAACTGGGTTCGTTGATCCCGTCTACCTTTCCTCGCGTCTTTTCACCCCATCTCCTGCCCCATCGAGTGTTACGTCACAACGAACAGCGAGGAAATTAAAGACATCTTCCACGAGTCTCCATCTCGACGATTCTCTCCAAATTCCTGATGATATTTTGCTCATAACGTCATCAGTGATGAAGTCATCAAAAGGAAAATCCAACAGAGAAAATAAAAAGTAAAACAACAACGTTAATATTATACAATTTAGGTAATATCCTTACCATCATACAACACTGTGGGCATGAAGTGCCTTACGATACCCGTGGATAATGCCTGGCTTCCCACACACGAGGATATAAATGAACCAACCATCCACACACTGTAATAGCTCCATCAACTCGACTGTGGGCACGAGGTGTCTTACGATACCCATGGATAATGCCTGGCTTCCCACACACGAGGATATAAACGAATCAACCATCCACACACTGTAATAGCTCCAGCAACTCGACTGTGGGCATGAGGTGTCTTACGATACCCGTGGATAAAGTATGGCTTCCCACCCACGAGGATATAAATGAACCAATTATCCACACACTGTAATAGCTCCAGCAACTTGACTGTGGACATGAGGTGTCTTACGATACCCATGGATAAAGTATGGCTTCCCACCCACGAGGATATAAATGAACCAACCATCCACACACTATAACAGCACCACAATCCTCCAAGGTACTTGCTCAGTTGCCTCATCCAAGAAGAAACGGAATTCATCAACAAACTTCGTCGAGCTTGTCACGTGATCAATAACTTCGCGAATCTCCCAGCAGCCGTGGATTGCCATAGTCACGTGATCTTTGGAGATCTGCAAGGAATTGAACAATTCCATTCCAAGTATATAACAACCAGTGATTATGAAGCCCGGGATCGGATTTCATTGTCATATTAATAGATTTTTAATATTATGAGGCGGTCGTGGTTTATAGTTGGTTTCATACCAAAGATGCATAAATCGGTAATAAATCATCCAGTTGGGATGGATTGTTACGTGACTATTGCCGGATCAAACCATCCCTATGTTTTTAAATATATACTTGGGCAAGTTATTTTCCTGACATCGCGCGAACCCAGTGAATTATTGGGTTCTACTAAACTAAAGAAACATCTCAGTAATACCTCAAACAAACTACAATAGCTCTGGTTACCAGGCAGTGGGCGCGAGGTGATCTGACGATTGCCCGTGTAATAATTCCCATTGCGTGTTTCCCTGGTGATGAAACGTCATATCCTCCAGCATCCTGCTTCCCGGAATAATGAAGATCACCGACGCCAACCACCTCCCACATCTCTTCCTACAACATTCATCAAGATTCGAGGTTGGTTGCATATCTGGGGATCCACCTCACTCATTATACTTGGTTATTACGTCACAGGAGCTCCATCTCAGTCACGTGATCAACACTTTTGGTTCCGGTTCATTAATTCATGAAGATGATGACGTGTCGTCAGGTTTATACGACTTGTCCCGATTGGCTGGAGTAGATATGGCAGAAATCACCCAACAACCCATGCAGCAACTCACACTCTACCAGTACTATCTCAAGGTTGGATCTCCGATGCTCAAACAAGCCACTTTACATCGAACCAATGCAATGTAATAAATTAAATATCGTTTTCCATAGAAACTTCTTCTTGGTGACTGCGCAGTTCGGCCACTGGAGGACGCCATCCACATGTTATCGGATGTTCCGTACAAAGCTAACATGACGCGAGTGTGGGGTGGTATGAGTGGGAGACCTTCAGATACCTCCGCGTTTGGCCAGCTTATTAAAGAAGGTATTTATGTTAGACCACAGTGAGCTCATTCCATCCTTGTGATGTTCGTGAACCTCTTGCTTACAGCCACTTGCAAACGTATTTCTTTCTGTAATAGTGATTGCCATTACTCACCTAAATTTTTTGTAATATAAATTGGCAACACTAATAATTACCCCCGCTTTTTTCATAATTAGATTGGAGTGTTTTGTGTATTTTTGTGCCTTTTTGCTGCTTTTCCGCCCAAAACTTGGACGGCGAAGCTCTAGCCGATTTTTCCAAAAAAAACTGCCACTTGCAAAAGCTAGTGAAAATAAAAAAAATGAAAAAAAAAAAAAAAAATTCTCATATTTCTTTGTGAAACATTATAGTTCTCCCAATTCTGCGATTACAATTCAAATATTTGTTAATGTTCACGTTACCCTATTTCTTATTGTGATATTGTGTAGGAATCTTGCACTTGGTGGCGGAAGAGGGCGAGCGTTGCAAATCACGTCATCGACGATTGTTCTTGTTCCAGAATTATCTCATTGTTGCGAAAATCCACAAGGTGGCGAGGACCAAACAAAATGATGAGTCATTGTTCGACCAGATGCATGAGGTGAGTCATCATATTGTAAGCCGGATGGTTGTAAGATCGAATCCTGCTGCTTGGTATAGTCAGTTGTGCACAACCCTCCCTGCATCCATGTATCTCTTGGATAAGCACATCTTGTTCCCAGAAGTTCAATCTTCTTTTCTTTTATTACAGACAAAAGGAATTATGTTGGAAGATGATTGTGATGTCAGAAGCTTCATTATCCGGTCATCATCAGACCGACTGGGGGTGGCGCTGTGGAGCATGAGGTTGGAATGTCGTAGTTCGGCCGGGAAGAAGAGTTGGAGACGGGAGATCGGGAGGGTTATCATGGAGGCTAAAAACGGATGCAAGCAAGGTGTGTAATCTAAGAACATTAATCTAAAGCAGATACCACATAATATTTTGGTTATTCTTGTTTTATAAATTTTTATATTAAACAAGATTGTTTTCTTTTCATCAATTACGAACAATTTCTTGTCCAATACACAATTTAAATTTTCATTCAGTTTACTTGTTTTGTTTAAATCCACCTATTTGCTTTCCCTCGTTAGAAATAATTATAATGACATTCATTGTCATCGTACAGGGCCTTTGTTTACAATTAAGCTGTGTGACGTCACGATCAATGAGGGTGATACGATGCATTTGTTCTGTTACGTCACGGGGATTCCCCCTCCTGAGGTTGCTTGGATGAAAGGTGGGTTTGTGATGTCATAAAGTAGGTGGAATAATGACTTAAGAACAGGAACATTCCCGAATCTTCAACCGATCATTTCATTTCAGATGACGTTGCCGTGGTAACCGGAACTCGGATGACATCATCATCACGTGACGACGGTTATCGAGGGATTCATCTTTCAAACGTCACCAAAGAAGACGCGGGAAAATATACTTGCTGTGTCATCAGTGATGCAAGCGTTATGACATCAGCATACGTCACAATACGAGGTCGGTTGGTCACTCCATATTATTTTGTCGTCATAATTGATATTTCGACAGCTCGTGAGCTGAGAAGTTAAACGAACGCGATATTGCCTGAATCCATTTGGTCACTAAATTTGAGTGGATTGAACAAAAAGTCATTCTTCCCTAGTGGAAGAAGCTTGTGTTATTCCACACACACCACATAATACTTGCTTTGCAATTGTTCGAGATGATTTTTCTGCCAAAAAACTCACAAAGTATTTGTTGCATAACAGACGGAGGGAGCTAGAGAGTGGAGAGAAGAAATTGCTTTGTGTTTTGTCGTTGAATAAATGTTTTGCTGCAAAATCTTTGTGGGTTTTTTGTCAGATTATCCAAAGAAATATTAGTAGAAAATAAAAGTTTAACAATCTAGTCATGAAAATTACCGCATATTTCTTCTCAGAATATTTTTTTTATCTAATTTTAGATTGAGGAACATAAAATAATCATATAAGAAAGGTTTTAATGGGTTGTTATACTAAGTAAAAAATGATAACGCATATGGTTGTTAGGTTAATTAGTTCATGTCATAGTGGATTAGTGAAAATTTTAATCTGTATTAATGTTTCGACTTTGTTTTATTCGTCTATTTTCTTTTAAATTTGTATTGAATTATCCAGTAGTTTCATTCCTTTTTGCTATTAAAGAGGAATAGCAAAATTATTTGAAAAAAAGGAATATAGGACAAACCGCCAAAACTACAGTAGTTAAAACACGTCAGCGAATACACACGGTGTAATGGAAAGAAAGTGATTTTGCCGTAAAATCTCGTATTAAACAAACAGTCCGACCCAACACTGGAAGGGGAGCCTACTTTCCTAAAATTGAAGTGGAAAAAAAACTTGTATGAAATTCCTGGCGGTGGTTAGAAACCGTTGTATGGCCACACTTACAGAGGCATTAATATAGTTAGTTGAATCAGTTTGAATTTTCAACATTCAAGGAAGGACTTGATGTGCATAACATTAATGAACTTATACGCAATAAAATAGCTAAAACGTGAGAAAATGGTGGGTGTGCTGGCGTGATTTATTCACAATCTGTGACTACATACCTAATACATTTTAACTAACCTTTCTAACAAGTTTAACTAATTAGTGCTTTTTTATTTCTGTCATTGTAAGAAGTTAAAGCAGACTGGTCAGTGGTGTGTGTCCGGTAATTAAGTTGGGAGGGGAGAGGGGATTTCCAGTGGTAACTTGCGGTATGTAATTGTGTGTACGTTTGTCACTTTCTCAGTTTTATTCACCTACAACTTTCTTTTTAATAAACAATGAATAATTTTTAACAGTTTTGAAATTTCGGCTGCTATAGAATAACCGGTGCCAAACATTCGCAAAACGGCAGTCGTACTTATATTCTTGGGTCTCTCGGGAATTTCTCTGACGCAATTTACCCAGACTTTACCACTGTAGATCCAACGCACATTACCTAACACCGCCAGAAGATTTAACTCGATTCTTTCTTACTATATAAAGACTAAATGTGAACGATCACTAGTTTCCGTGGAATTTAATAAATGTAGATTTCCCAGAAAAGGTTTAAGATAGGTGTGACACAAACGCATCTTTTTTGTTTGTATTACCAGTTTGTATTTATTTATCTTAGTTTTGTGGTTTCACCTTATTTATACGCTTAACACGATTGTATTATAATTGGTTGGGCATATTTCAATTTGGGGGGTTTCCCGGGGAAAACTGAATAATTTAAATTCTAGTTTGGTTTTTCTGATTCGTCTTGAACATCTTTGAATCTCTTAAAAATTTGAAGTAAATATTCGTTACTTATCCGGAAAAATCGGCTATAAAACCAAAAATGCTTAAAAATAAGTGTTTTTTTCATATTTTTCCGATAGCGAGGATTCGTTGCATAATAAGAGCATGCCAGTTAGGATTCCTGCAGGTTTCAATTTGATTTAATAACCCCCTCTATGCCAATAACCCAGCGACATGACACGCCCTGCCACGAGTGTGACGCCGAAAAAAGCAAACAAAAGAAAAACAAAAAGTAAAAGCACAAGGTCCTCAATATTTCCACCACTAGGTGTTGTACTGAGCACCAGGTCCTTAATGTTTCCACCACTAGGTGTTGTACTGAGCACCAGGTCCTTAATGTTTCCACCACTAGGTGTTGTACTGAGCACCAGGTCCTTAATGTTTCCACCACTAGGTGTTGTACTGAGCACCAGGTCCTCAATATTTCCACCACTAGGTGTTGTACTGAGCACCAGGTCCTCAATATTTCCACCACTAGGTGTTGTACTGAGCACCAGGTCCTTAATGTTTCCACCACTAGGTGTTGTACTGAGCACTAGGTCCTTAACATTTCCACCACTAGGTGTTGTACGGTTATACACAAAACGGGTCTATTATTGTCATAACTTTAAAACTCCGCCAAAGTATTCGCAACAAAATTGAGTCGCTTAACGGTTTTTGAATGTGACTTCTATAATGGGTGCGGCACGTGTTTGGATAGTTATATTAACTGGATTTCAGTTGTTGCATAACATTCCAATATTATTTAACCGCTCAACGTCGAAGTTGATCTGAGTTTAAGAATTCCATTCCCATTGGGTTTGGTGACGTCACAAATGACCTTAATCTGTCTTATCTCTATGACGTAACAGTTGCTGTGTCTGTTTCAGTATTACCTTCTTGTACCGAGACGTTTAAATCCAGCGTTGTCGAAAGTAGTCGGACGTGAATGATTTTGTTTGTTAAGTTATTAAGACAGTATCAACAAGCAAGATGGGCACGTGGTTATTTAACTGTTAAAAAGCGAAAATTAAGTATAACGCGAATAGTTAAAGCTTCAGAATGGCTTAAACATTTCCATGTTTTATCAATAAATTTGATCCGTTGTTACCAGGTGATATGTAAGGTTATGAGAACAGCATTGCAATGAAACGTTAAAATGTAGGGAAGCCCAGACAGAAAGTGCGAAAACATTTTAATCTGCACATGGAGACACTTCTAAGTAACTCTCCGATAAAATGTAATTGGGTCGCGGTCTAAACGTTTCACAATATGATAAACTAAAGTAGACTCGTCAGATTCTTAACATGGAAAATATTTCGCTTAATATTATGGAATATTTTATAAAGTAAGAATGTTTCGAAAAGTTAATACTTTAAGGGTATTCCACTTTAATTTGGTAATTCTTGCATGCAATATGCAATTATTTGTTGTTCGACAAGCCAACTTTTCGGTCGCTTAATGTGCCCTGATATATTATTTTAAGACTGATAATTTAGTGATACATGTAATGTAACACTCTTGTACAAAAATAGGTGTTTAAAAATTGAAGATATTTATAAGCTGGAAATTGGCAAAATTATTTACAAACTAATAATGATGCTTTTTACTTCTATCAATTTAACAAATGTTTCAAAATTAAGTGATGTTCATTGTTATTCTACTCGGCAAATCCACGGGTTCACATATTTTATTTAATTAGAATATTCAAACTGGAGTGAATAGATGTGATACACTCCCGGGAGAATTAAATAAAAACATTTTTATTTTAAAAGTTACAAAAATGTTGTTAAGACGAAGTATATAGGTTCACGATATAAATCTGATGAATTGCTGATCCTTACTATTTTATGTGTCGAGGTCAAACGCTGATTACAAATTGTTTGTTGTCCTATTATATAAAGTCATTCTTAACTAAATATGAATACTGTAAATGTAAGCTATGTGTGTTATATCAAATATCGGTTTAATATTAATAGTGGAAAATCAAAACTCGCTTTTTATTGTTCGTGAGAATTTATTAATTTTCATCTCTATTTATATAAAATCTTATTTATTTATATTAGAAATATTGATTATTGATCTGTCATGGATATGAAATTGTGAGCTTGGCTGAGATTTATTTGTTACATCATTAAATTTCAGCTTCGGAATTCCGCGCGGTCCCACGGGTCACACTTAGGTCCTGGACCGCCGGTTCACGTTAGCTTGGTTCTAATCATGTTTGTTCGGTATACAAAAATCAATACTTTTTTTTACCTCTGTATAACCTGGTTTAATACAACACACCTCAAACTGCATTATGCATACAATAAGCTTTATCGGTCTAATCTGGTTTTAGTAATTGAAGGTAATTAGGGTTCTTTTATTTATATTCATAGTTTAAATAAAAATGTCAAACTGCAATATCTAACGTTAGCGATTTCATGTTTGTACTATTTGTTATGATGTAGTAGTTTAAGCAGGCAATTTATTAGCGAGTTAGTATGATAGTTCCAGCGATTGCCGGTATCCAATAGCTGTTTACAATTTATTTGCTTTTTAGTAGAATTCTTGTTCATTATAAATGACAAACGTCGATTCGCATCTGTACTTGTTGCGTCACACGTTAGGCGAATGAGAATGCGGGCTGTGTTGTTATGAAAACCAATAATCATGACTCCATTTGAAATGTAATTTCATTGATTTCCCGGGGATGAGGCGTAAGGATTGTTGAGATTATGTTGCGTACCTACGTAATGTGGGAATGTGGGTGGAAGAAATAGCGTCAGCTGCACAGACAGGTTTATCAGTGTTAGTGAAGTTCTACAAACTAAATATTTCTCTCCTTATGCCTGTGCGAATCGTATAGACCTTATGCCAAAACATGCATTATTAGGCATGGCCCTTTCAATTTAGACGACTCATTAGGTATCACTGGGCTGGAGGTAAGCTAAAGTAGCTCTCTAAGATTCTCAGTGATATACTCATGTCCACAGACGAGTTGCTGGAGCTATTAGACAAAGGACGCATATTAAACAGCCGGCATAGAGTTTTCTCCAGACTTAGAATCATAATGAACTCACATTAACAGATGTTGCGTAAATTTGAAAACACTGAGCTATGAATCGTAATTATTCGGTCATACCGGAACAGGGGAATACCCTTAATTTGCTGACGGATTGTGAGAGATTATGTCACGTGATCCATATTTTGTACTTGGACCGGATTAAACAAGAAAAACAATCAGGTTTCGTTTCCTACCGTGCTGTGTCGGTTGTGACTTAGTGTTGGATATGGCGGGCTTCATATGCTCGTAGATATGTTATGTATCATTGGGGAATCCCCATAGTTGAAACAAGAGAATATGTCAGAATACCTCGTGTCCGCTGTCGGGGAGTATGACGTTGCTACAGTTCCGACTATTACGTCACTATAGCGGCCGTTGCGCGTCTTGTCCAGCGACAACCAACGATAAAATGGTTTCAATCTGGTAGGCCTGGACATTGGATATCATTGCTATTTATTGGCTATTATATTGGCTGGATATCGAACTACTTCAGATGTTGTCGATTCGAGGTCGATATGCAACTGATAACCGTTGTTATCTTCCGCAGTTCCGCCGTATTTCTACAGCCATGTTCAAGACGTCACTTGCGGGTATGGTGACGTGGCTAAGCTGCATTGTGACGTCACAGCTCTGCCTGAACCGAGGGTGAGCTGGTTCAAGCAGGACAAGAGCGCCCCCTTGCGGGAATCTCCGGGAAAATTCTCAATTTTGAAACAATGCGAACGCGTCACACTTACTATTTATGACGTCACAATTGAAGATATAGGATGCTACACCTGTAAGGTAATTATAGATGCAGGATCAGCTGTCTAAATTGGCACCTGTATAAAAGCTCAAATTTGCAAAGGTACCGATCCATTTTGTATACAAATAACCTGTATATAAGCTTTATCTTGGTGACCTGAGCTCATACCTATCTGGATAAACAGATCCAATATTTTGCAGATTTGGAACGAGTTAGGGGAAGCCCAATCCACCGGGAGACTGTTCTATTCTCCATCACCAGGTGACGCTATAACTAATATATTGAATGTTCGGGAGGCTGTATGGTTAACGCGACCGATTCCATTAACGGTCCGAGTAACGAGCCCACCATGGGTTCGAAACTTGGCTCGGTAAAGAAAATCGAATTGAGTGACAAGCCCATCCTAGATCGAAACTAATCATGGTAAAAAAGTAAATAGTTAATAGCGCGAGACCGATAAATAGAATTCCAAATTTAAAAAGTTTAAGTAATAGGGCCATCATGGGTGCGTAATAAAAACATGATCAAAACTAAATCTTGTGATGATATACAACAAATAAAAAAATCCAGGAAAATATTAAATAGAGCCCACTGGTCGCCGGTTCGAAACTCAGCTTGAAAATAGAGATTCATTTAATACACGTGATAATGATAAAACATTAAAAAGTTGTGCTTATGTCATATTGATGAAATATTAATAGTTACAGGGGTTCGCCAAAGACGGCCAGACATTGGTTCTAAAAAAGTGATAATGTAAGTTTCTCGTGGTGTTGTATGTTGAAATAGTGCATTGTTATATGTCATTCGTTTCACCAAACTAAGTGATGACAAAGAAACAACTTTCTTAGCAGGGAAACGGTCAAAATTGTAGAACGGAAGCAAGATTCTCCACACTCCCACCGCGTGGTTAACAATTCTTTATCAAGTCTGCCATTGGAGGGCACCAAACGGGACTCTGTCACCATTCATTTTCCGATGATAGAGGGAAGTAAAACGAAGATGATGTCAGGTATTATTGGTGTCTTGATGCCAGGCTTTATTCACGGGTATCGTAAGACACCTCATGCCCATAGTCGAGTTGCTGAAGCTATTACTGTGTGTGGATGGTTGGTTCGATTTATATCCTCGGTGGGTGGGAAGCCCAGTCTTTATCCACGGGTATCGTAAGACACCTAATGCTCCCAGTGGAGTTGCGGGGGATATCACAGGGGGGAGAGGGGTGGGTCATTAATATCCTGGGGGGTGGGAAGTCAGGCTTTATCCACGGGTATGGTAAGATAATTCGTGGATTTGGCAAAGCCATTACAGATATTTTATTACTTTTTCTCTGCAGTGAATTGTGTGAGCAGCAATGAGCGGAAGGAGGAGGAGAAGAAGGAGCAGGAGGAGGAGGAGCAGGAGGATGACGAACAGGAGGAGGAGGAGCAGGAGGAGGTGGAGGAGGAGCGGGAGGAAGAGGAGGTGCGGAGTGAACGGAGGTTGGTTCTGCTGATTCATTTACATTCACACCCAGCCGTTTAACAAATGAATAGTATTGACAACAATGAATGCCCAGACGCCACGGTGGCAGCGAAGCGATCACCTCAACAAGCTCTTTCGATTGTACGTCATCACTGTACGTCATTACCAACATCTCCGCTGATGTCGCCAGTATTAAATGCAGAGGATGTTTTCGACCTACAAACTGAATCAAGTAAGAATCATAATACCTAATGCAACTCGACTGTGGGCATGAGGTGTCTTACGATAACCGTGGATAAAGCTGGACTTCCCACCCCCAAGGATATAAATGAGCCATCCATCCACACAGTGTAATAGCTCCAGCAACTCGACTGTGGGCATGAGGTGTCTTACGATACCCGTGGATAAAGCCCAGCTTCCCACCCACGAGGATATAAATGAACCAACCATCCACGCACTGTAATAGCTCCAGCAAATCGACTGTGAGCATGAGGTGTCTTACGATACCCGTGGATAAAGCCTGGCTTCCCACCCACAAGGATATAAATGAACCAACCATCCACACACTGTAATAGCTCCAGAAACTCGACTGTGGGCATGAGGTGTCTTACGATACCCGTGGATAAAGCCTGGCTTCCCACCCACGAGGATATAAATGAACCAACCATCCACACACTGTAATAGCTCCAGCAACTCGACTGTGGGCATGAGGTGTCTTACGATACCCGTGGATAAAGCCTGGCTTCCCACCCACGAGGATATAAATGAACCAACCATCCACACACTGTAATAGCTCCAGCAACTCGACTGTGGGCATGAGGTGTTTTACGAAACGCGTGGATAAAGCCTGGCTTTCAACCCACGAGGATATCAGTGAACCAACCATCCACACATTGTAATAGCTTCAGCGAATCGACCAGGGCCACGAGTGTAACTCAATACACGGCCTAGCGTTCTACAAGTAACCAACATTCATATGAACAGCGTCCTCTCTCGGAGAATCTTCTGACGAAGATCTGAGCAAACGAGTCCAATGGTTGGAACGCGGCCGATCTTCCGACTCCGAATTCCGGCGAGGCTCCATTCCTTACCCAATGTCTATCATACAAAATCGCGCCGAGTCTGGTAATAAATTATAATCCCATTGTCTTCCGAGTGTATGCCAACTATTCATAATAACACCCGCCATTACATCGACAGCGGACACGGGTATCTTCTCACAAACCGAATCGACCGGTCGCTCAACAAGCAAAGCTTCCGAGCCCTCAATAGAAAATGAAGTTTTTCGCTCCGAAGATTTTCAAAACTCTCTAAACACATTCGATATCTCAGAGGAAAAGCGAGATGTTCTTACACAAGACCCGATAACAACGTATATATTTAAGATATCAAACCCAGTATTACCGGACTTAATTTACACTTATGTTTATTTAACTTTCAAAACCCATCCCAACCCATCCCAACCCATCCCAACCCATCCCAACCCATCCCAACCCATCCCAACCCATCCCAACCCATCCCAACCCATCCCAACCCATCCCAACCCATCCCAACCCATCCCAACCCATCCCAACCCATCCCAACCCATCCAACCCATCCCAACCCATCCCAACCCATCCCAACCCATCCGAACCCATCCCAACCGGGGGGGACCCATC
>CH002128.1:10577-65752 GCA_000149265.1 Ciona savignyi | reverse complement strand
ACCCGATCCCAACCCATTCCAACCCATCCCAACCCATCCCAGCCCATCCCAACCCATCCCAACCCATCCCAACCCATCCCAACCCATCCCAACCCATCCCAACCCATCCCAACCCATCCCAACCCATCCCAACCCATCCCAACCCATCCCAACCCATCCCAACCCATCCCAACCCATCCCAACCCATCCCAACCCATCCCAACCCATCCCAACCCATCCCAACCCATCCCAACCCATCCCAACCCATCCCAACCCATCCCAACCCATCCCAACCCATCCCAACCCATCCCAACCCGACCCATCCCGACCCATCCCGACCCATCCCAACCCACATCTCTCATACACACTTTGTTCCATAGGTCCCCTGCATTAAGTCCAGGTCAGATGAACGTTGGTTCGGGTGACATCGCGCGATCCATCAGAGCCCATAACCAGAACCAGCTGTTTGACGTTTTCTTCGGTGGATGTGGTCAACCATGCAATGGTCAAGATGACAGACGGTGAGTTATGATGGGGACGGTTGAAGCTGCTGCTCATTATTCCAGGCCACTCCTTCGCGTAAATCCGGCCGAACCAGTTTCACAGGTCGCTTTACCGCACGCTTTTCTTCTGTGTGATAATTTCTATTTCTTGATTTTTTTTATTCTGTTATTTAAATTATACAATAGGTTCGGTTGCCATATCTGGCTATACATATATTAATTTATTCACTTGCTTATAGACGTGATTTAACGACGTCCGTTTTGCCGTCTTTTTTAGTTTCGATTTTTCAAAAGTGTACTCTTGCGTGTTTCCATTGAGAAAATTTAAAATAAGCTGAACTCTGCAGATATGAACTGCATTCTATGTTGTTTCACCAACTTCGATAAACTACCAGTATTAATTTAATTCCAAATTCCCAGAAACATTGCTGCAACCAGATCAGAAACTGTAGATGACGTGGCACCAGCTGATTCAATGGGTGATATAGATTTATCACTTGATGGCATCGTCCAATCAAAACCGAACGACGCTGATGATGTCACTTCTGATGACGTTTTTACTCTGACAAGAAGTGCGCAACATGTTGTTGATCGTCACAATGACGTGTTACCCAACTTGATGTCCAGTGTTGCCAGTGACGGATTGAATATGACGTCAGAAGATGACGTAGCAGTGTTTACAACATCTGTAGTGGATAGTCATGCGAGTTTTGTGATGTCACAAAATTGTGAAAAGTCAGAGATGACGTCACAAATTGATGTAAACACAGAGATGACGTCAAAGATTGATGAAGAAACCGAAATGACATCAAAACGTGTTGGAAAGTCGGAGATGACGTCACAGATTGATGAAGACACAGGGATGACGTCACAAATTAATAAAGACTCAAAGATGACGTCACAAATTGCTGAAGACTCGAAGATGACGTCACATATTGCTGAAGAGTCCGAAATGACAACCAAAAATGTTGAAAAGTCGGAGATGACGTCATTACTTGTCAAAGAGTCAGTTTTGAGGTCACACAATTCTGATAACGCGATTGAAAATAGGTTTTCATCCGATAAGATATCAGCGCGAGAAAATAACCCGCAACTAGAAGTGGCATCAGAAATAACTTCATTTTATTCCGGATGTAAACACCCTACTACGGAAGAACCACGGATTGATTGTGCGGATTCTAATGAAGGTTTGTCATCGGTTTGTCGCTAGGTGGCATTGGCGAGTTGTCGGAGATGTAGAATCTCATTTTTATATTTTAAGCATTTATTATTTCTGTGTTACGTCACAGAAGTTACAACAATATAAATTAAACAGGAAATGACGACAACGCAGCAATAGGTTAAACAACACAAGTTATTTACGCAAAATAATTCGACAGAAGCAGAATGTTTGGACGAATACCTGGATGAGTTGCTGGAATTCAGCGCGGTCACCCCGATCGTCGTTTCGTCTGTTATCGTCGGTAAGTCTATGCTGCTTATGTGGTCACAAGTATCGTCACTTGATTCGTCGGAAATAGCTCTTAAGTTATTTGTAGTGTAACAAGGTATTATGACGTAGAACTTTGTGTTTTGCCCAGGTTGTCATAAAACCGACAAAGTCAACAAAATCGTCACGATCGTTCCCAATCAGTGTGAACATAATTCTCATCACCGGCAAAGCGCAAGTGCTCCACCTACCGGTAGAAAGCCGGAGTTTATTACATCCCTAAAGGTCAGTAAAGAGCCCTTTTTAAATTCAAAACTTAGCTCGTTAAAAAAAGGTGTAATGACGTCATATATCATAGAATGTTGAGCTTCGACGTGGTCAAGTGACGTCACTAAACGTCACAGTAACCGGTGAACCGAAACCAATGATGACGTGGTTCAAAGACGGGCTACCATTGAATGAAATTGGAATTCAAACCAACCAATCAGACACCGCGAGTGGACTTTACTCGTGTGTGGCGAAGAATGACCACGGGGTGGCGACAACCAGCTGTCACGTCATAATTAAAACATCGATTAAAAGAGTTCAATTTGGTGAGTCATGTTAGGCTTTGTGACGTAACAACAAATGGTTGGGCTGTGCGGTAGGGGGACTGCAATATATGATGGCTCCATCGAACCCTTAACCAAACGGTCGTGGTATTTATACGAGTGGACCTAGTTTTGCAAAGTGTTACATGGATATCATATAATCACGTCGGAGTAGTTTTAAAAACACGGCCTCCTGCTTCACATCCATATAACGCCTTTCACCAACGGTATTTTTTAGCTTTACCCACGTACACGGCTCAGACCTCCGTGTATTTTGCCTACGTCTCAAGCTGGATGCACTACTTTTTATATGCCATACGATCCTGGCTTGCAAGCTAATCACACGCAGACCGAGATATGGCCGTGTTAATTCAATTGCTCGCCGGTAGTTGAATTCCCTGATGAACAAACGCATATAAAGGGCGGTGACGAGTTCCCAGTGGAAATCTCACCACCGCACACAGTATAGCAGGCTATGCAGCTCACAGATAATGCATTGATGGCTACCCGATGGAAACCGTTTGTATAATTGTGAATGCAATCCATAAAATAACATTCTATGCCGAGGTAGATTTAGTGGAATTAAGTGGAATGACGTAAGGCCCCATATGTGCCGTCGTCATATCACGTTGGGAAATATATTTTAGTTTTTTATCCCCTGAGAATAGTATAACGCAGGTTTAGGTATACGATGTTGCCAGTAAACACATAGAAAGGTAAAGCAAGGATTACTTATAGTCACAAGGTTTGATGCATAATAAGACTTAGCATTTGAATTCGCAATGTCCCTCAGCTAAGTATTGCATCCTCCATATTATTTCGCTGTAACGTGATAGTTGTTACAACACGTCAATTACTTTGCGATGTTTTCCCAGTAAAGCAATGACGTTAAAACTAAAAAATTAACTTGCATACGTTTATTGATAATTCAATTAGGGGATTCACAAAGGCTTCTAACGGCGCCTCGAAGTAAGTTTCAATATTATGAGCCGCACTTTGGCCGTAAGAATTTCAGGCATCTCATTAAAAGTTAATAGATGATATTATAAAGCGAACTTAGTCGTGCAAAGCCTATAATGCGATAGCAGCTGGCTGTTATAACTATGTAGGGGCGGCTTAAGAGTTAATTTTAAGTTATGTTTTGTGGACTATTTTGTAGTTATAGAGGGTCGTTTGGCTCTAATTTTCGGTTCTAGGGCAAAGATCGCTTTAATAACGAGTTGTAGTTAATGTGTATGAAGCAACTGATGACCGCGCACATTATAGTCATACGCTACCACGTACTACCTGTAATAACTGTCCTTATATCATGTTACATCGTGTTAAACAGTCATCTGCGAGATATATCGGTGAGCCAGGTCGGGGCAAGCTACTAAGTGAGATCGTTAAGTCATTATATAATAGATGTATTGCCTTACAAGTTGCACGGAGTAGATGTATTAAGGCGAAATTAGCCAGCTTCATAACAATTCAACTGAATCGCACCATGACTATTACAATATGCGTAAGTAGCCTGTGAGTTTCTTTATATTTCTCTTTTACGTGGGTTGGTCGATTGTATGTTCGACATTAAAGTAACTTGCTTGTTGAATATACGTACTGCAACTATAACCACAATCTTGTATGTTTAGTAGCTTTGCTTGTAAGAGTTAAAATGATGCTTTGAACAACGTCAGCTGCAATATTCTACCCGTATTGGAAACACCCGTATTGGTAACACACCCGTATTGGAAACACTCGCATTGGGAACACTATTCTACAACATGGATCCGACAGGTAAGAAATGATAAATTTATTAAGATTTATTGGAAAGTAACCACTTTAAGATGCGCCTTTTAACCGATATCTTTGCATAAGATAACTGATCTCGCAATCAAGTTGGTTATTCAATTTTTTAATATAGCCGATCGCATATTTAAAAAAAACGCTTTAATGTAGAAAACTCACCAAAATAACTTTTAAAACTCCGGTAGTGGTTTAAAAACTTGAAAAACTTTTTGCAGTTTAACTGTTGAACCACCCAATTGTTGCGTTCGACAAAAATAGTTTACAATTTCCATTCGATAAAAGAAAATGAGCAGTAATAATTAATAAAACGATATCGTATTCTCATTTCACCAACATATTGCTAGACTATTTGTCTAGCAATTTCTTCGACACGAGCATTATTTTCAAGCAGCACTGGTTTTATACTTATCCTCCACTCTATCTGTATGACTGTATAACGTTCCAGAATTCTAATAACATCGCTCGTATCATGTCGATTGCGCAAACAACTTTTAATTTCTATTTAATTTTGTAATTTATTGTAACTACACATTCCGCGTGTCGTGCTGTAACCACGCATTCCGCGTGTCGTGATCTAACTACGCATTCCGTGTTCCGTGCTGTTACCACGCATTCCGTACGCCCTATTTTCGCCACACATTCTGTATCTACGTAATTCACGATGTTTGGCGTAGTAGCCAAAGAACCTTGCTTAGACGCGTCGACAGGTTTTGTTACAAGGTAACGGTTCAATTCGTTTTAAGTTGTCCAAGTCGGTTATCTTTCAAGGAAAAACATCCCTATCATTGCTTGGTCCAGAAAAGTCGTAGTCTCTAATTTATTGAATTATCATCGTTGCCAAACTTTATGACTTTGATGTGTAAAACTTATTCCACAAACGTTAAAATGTTTGAGGGTATACAGCGGTTCTGACTGTGCATTAGTGTACAATGTTGGTTTAGTATAGGCCGCCACTGTGTATATAGCAGTATTACAGTGTCCAGTACAAGATAAATGACCGATATAAACGTAGGCCGCTTTGTTTGCGGTCGATCCAAGTTCTATTCACACGGGAGGGGAGGTTGTTAGTTTATTGATCAAGTTATAACTTGTGTTTAGCGAGCTACATAGCGTTCTATATCGCCTGAAATATTAGAAAAATTGGTGGCTTATAATAAGGTATGGGCAATTTCCTTGGATATGGAAATAAAAATTTCTTTCTCAAGTAAAAACGTCTTTGTATTTGGGTGGTTGTTTGTTGGTAGTTGGTGGAAAGTGCACAGGGATATTGCGAGATGTCCACGCCCCTGATTAGTAGGCGGTAAAGCCACTTAGCATTCATAAGTCATCTTGTCTGTGTGCACTTAATACTATTAAACTAGAACATTGAGTAAAAAGCTTATTACGTGTTGTTTACATGTCGTTCAGTCGAGATTGATAAATTGCTGTTAGTTGTTGATTGTTGTGATTCATTTCAAATCAGCGTTGTGTATGCATGTCATTCTGTTGGTCATGTTTAATAACGCAACTTTTTACTAAAAGTTTAAATTTAGGTGTATAACATTGATTACTTTGGTAAAAATTAAACGGCTTTTAGCTTTCTCCATTTGTGTAGCACGTATTTTTTGTGTCGGTATTCGTTGCAACAAAAGTTCGTTGCATGCCAGTATTTGTTGCAAAAAACTTATTAAAGTTTTTAATTTGTTTCCACCAGAAGTTAAACTACAACAAATATAAAGAACGATGTAATTGGTAGAACTCTGGAATTTTCGTCTTGTTTATACAAGTCAGTTTATTAGCGCCAACGTGTAAATCAACTTTGATAAACGACATAATAAACGATGTTAACCAATAACGCAGTTAAACCACATAAACGTAATCGTACTCACCAGTTCAATATTAACGCATGTGCGCTATATTAGGTGGAAGGAGAAATGCGAAACAAGTCGGTTCTCGTTGGCAGTGCTATTTAATATAAAGCCTTGTGTTTGTGTTGTTATGTAATTGAACGGTATAGCAGCCGTCAATTAAGATTAATGTATCCAAGATGAACTTATTGATAGGTTGACTTGTTAAATATAAATTTGACCAACAGTATCTGTGGAAGAACCTTTGGGAGAACAGTTCCAACACAGAATGGTTAACCCGAAGCCCGGAGAATTGCTCGAAGAAACTTATATCGTCAAAGATCCACTCGGGAGGTAAGAACAAGTACAGCTGATATGAGTTAATACTTCATTTAGTTTGCTGATTTATCTACGTATATTCCACAGTCAGTTGCTGAAGTTGTTATCTGTTATATAAAGTTAAGGAATGCAGCTCCGTATAGAATTCCTCCCTTCCATTTTAGTGGTCGGTTTGGCAAAGTATGGCTGGTCGAGGACAAGCAAACCGGAAAGAGGTTTGCGGCGAAACAATGCGCTTGCAGAAGACCCAGTCAGCGCAAGGAATTCGAGATGGAAATCGAACTAATGAACGCATTGGACCACCCGAAACTGCTACAGCTATATGAAGCGTTTTTCGGCAAGAATGACGTTACATTTATTTTAGAATTGTAAGTAAGATGGCCGTTTCTACTATTTAATCTGACGATTTTCTGTGTTATTAACCCCATGGCGTTTTTCAATTCACGAGCAAAAACATAAATATAATATCGCTTAGCATATATTACACGACCGTCGATTATGATATCTTTTATAGCAGTCGTTTTTAACCTCACATTTTATTACAACCTTATTATTAAACGCAAGTTTATTACACTATTACAAACAGCAAGGGCGTCGGCAAACAGTTGTCGTTGAACAAACGACCTTTCTTATCGTTTTACGGTTGGTGACATTTCGACTTTAAACCGGAAATCAACAAACGCGTTTGGTATGTACCGCGAACTTAACACTTGGCTCTGAACTGAACCTTGAAATGCAAATAAAATCGTTTCCAACGCTTTGTTGAATTAATTGCGCCGCACATCAAACACTCAAAACGCAAATAAAAAAGGTAAATAAATATTACAAATATTACAAAAACGTGGAAAAAAGTAATGGGAAGATGATTTGAACACACGGTAGTTATGCAATGGGGATAGCTAGTTGTCTGATCAGAGTATTTTGCAGTTTAGTTCTATTAATACCATGTAGCAGCAGAATTTGCTTTGGTATCATGCAGCTGTGCGCCTTGTCTAGACTGATGAAACCGTTTCCCGTCCGAATGTAACGTTGAAACCCTTCGTCCACTGTTGGGCTGGAATAATCTTGCGCGGATACCAATTATATGTTTTTTAGATTCATTTTGTAATTTCTAATTTAGCTTTGCCATATTTTATCCATTAAAACCCCGCGATATGCTATTTACAACTTGTAATATCATATTTTGAGGTCACTCTGAAATACGAACGTTTGTTTCTTAATGTAATCAAAATTTCACTTATAAAAATTGTCACATGTTGATTTAATGTGTTTAACGTATTTTCCAGAGTCACTGGTGGGGAGCTGTTTGACAGAATTGCAGATGAAGCTTTTGACCTCACGGAAACACTAGCTGTGAAGTATATCAGGCAGATATGTGAGGCTGTTAGCTACATGCACAACAAGATGATTTTGCACCTTGATTTAAAGGTATTTTATTCAACTATGTGTTTTGGAATTAAAACTGCTGTAGTGGTATTAAAATAAATTATATTGAAAAAATCTTTAATAAAATAATTTTGCCCTACTGACACAAAATAAAGCCCTATAGACGCATAATTTTTGATACCCCCCCCCTTGCTGTTCCCCAGTATAGATACAATTTCCCCTTTCATTCAACCTATGCTATCTTATTATGAACAAACATTGTATTGGAATTGGGCTCCCACCACATCTTCTAAGCGTGGCCACTTTGTTTCACGCCACCGCTTAGGATGGATACTTATTTTATCCACGTGGGTGAAACAAGGACAGTCAAGATTTGAGTAATCGTCATATTTCACATATTTCCACGTGTCCACCATCGGATTCCTAATTTTAAATCGATTATTCCTCTTCTTGTAAGCAAGGCTTGTTTAACTTTTTGTAAAATATTAGGGTTAAGGTATAGATTGCTATTTTTGACCACCGGAAGCACAAACCTGTCCAGTAAACCAAACTGCATGGATCATGTATTCCAATTTCGATTTTTTTATTTCCTTTCAGCCGGAAAATATCTTGTGCGTATCGCCGGATCGTTTGGATTCAATCAAGATTATTGACTTTGGATTTGCGAGGCGTTATACCCCCAACACTCCTCTTAAAATTATGTTTGGCACTCCAGAGTTTGTGGCTCCCGAGGTCGTAAATTTTGACCCACTGGGCAAGGGTACGGATATGTGGAGCATTGGAGTTGTGACTTATGTTCTGTAAGTTATCAGTGTATTATATTAAATAATGGAATATTTATGTTTATGTTCAGGAACCTACAACGACTTAACAAGTGTAATACATAGGCGCATTTTAAAGACATTTACCAAATCCAATTAAATCTTATGTATTGATTAAGCTGCTAAAACAATTTATTTAGGTAAAATAATTTTATTTGCTAAGATCTGTCCAGAAGGATTTTGCTACGACAATTCGTTGTTTCCGCATTTAAGTGAAAATTTTGTTCCATGATTATTTTAAATGTGTTTAACACAAATTGTCATTTCATAGACTATCAGGTTTATCTCCGTTCATGGGGGACGATGAACAGGAGACGTTGTCGAATGTCACTGCGTGTGAGGTGGACTTTGATGACGATTCATTTGAAGATGTCAGCGAAGAGGCAAAGGACTTCATCTGTCAACTGCTCAGTATAAGGGAGAGGTGGGAGTTTTAGACTTTATTACCAGTGTCGGGATAAAATATTTTTTATGAATGGAAGAACGAAAAATGTATCCACAATTGTTTATCCCTACAGCAAGTTAATTACTGTAACTCTTTTTTTATCACCCAAATCGAGGCAACGTTCTTTAAGCAGCATAATAATATGCAACTTCACAAAAAGTTATGCTAAAGATCGATTCAAATATATGTCTAGTTATAAATGTCAACCTCTCTTAACCCATTCGTCCTCATCTCGTGAATTCACAGCAAACGGCCAGGATGCGATCAATGTTTGAAACACACCTGGCTGAGCAAGCCAGATTCCCACAGGAAAAGTCTATCAGCTGCGGTGGTTAACTTGAAGAAATTTGTGGCAAGAAGGAAATGGGTGGTACATAAGTTGTTTCAATATATGTTTGCATTAGTTCAACTGTTATTGCTGATTGTGGTATTGCAATCTATACATAATTTATATTAAGATCAGGTGATCCGACTGGAGTTATAATGGGTTAGTCTTTTACTGGACATCATACTCTGCTAGAACGATATTGAATTTTCCAATTTAAAATAATACTATAACGAATTGACGAGGCTTATGATTTGTTAAATGCTAGCTATGTTTACCTGATGTGCGCCCTTTATCAATAATTAACTGAAGCAAAATGGATGTGTTTTATGGTTACCAAGTTGTATGATCGCCATTCCCAATTTAGTTTTTTGGCCAATTTTTCACTGCCGACTTAAGAAAAGTGTGGTTTATGGTACCACCATTTTAAATATTAAAAAAATTAAAATAATAAAACACACAGGGCTTTTATACCAACAGTCAGGATACCGGAGCTATTATGTGAAACTCTTCGGACGCACCAACTGTTTGGTCGGACAATTAACAGCATTGTGACTTTTAGTTGTGAAGAAATTTACATTATTATTGGTTATAAACTAAAATTTATATACGTGATAATACAAAGCTATGTAATATCAAACATACCCAGTATATAACACAGCCAATTTTATAGAGATCTATCAATGCGGTGCGTGCCATGACGAGGTTGCAGGCTGGACTCAAGAAAAATGATGGCGCAACATTAAGCAAATGATATTTCAATCGATTTATTCTTTTACAAACTATTTCGACTTTATGTGAACAATCAATTTCGACCTATAATGAAGCTGTTTATTTACTAATTATTTTAAATTATTTTTTATGCCATTGATATTTGAAACAAAACTTTGAATCTTTTTGCTGAGAGGTACGATATTTTCAATTATTGGCATGTAACAAAATTAACAAAAACTATTTAAATAACCTGTTGGATATTTTTGTATTGCTCAATATGTGTACAGTTTTACCTTGAAATTGTTTCTTTAATAAAATGCATTATTAAAACTTGTTTTTGAGAACGCTTGTTTTACTTCATACAGACAATGGGTGCGATTATTGTTTTTCTTCTACAAAGGTTGATTTTTTCATTGTCTGCAATCAAGTAATTCTAACTTGAACGACCATTGCAACAGGTGAACAACTGACGTCATTGCACCACGGGGCAGAGCACGATTATCTTTCCTACAGTGATACACCTGAGCAGGTTTGTCTTAATTTAAGTATGGTAGTGACAAACGTTATTTGCAAAAACGCTGATAAATTGCATTAGCTACCAAACCAGAAACTGGTACATGTAGTTTTGTTTCTGCAAGCTATAACGGATGCTTGTGTATTTAAATAAAATTTGTTTTCTAAAAGAAGTATATTTTTTTATTTAAAACAAACCTGATATAAAAATAGGACACAAAGTATTTTGTATTGTCATTTACCTATATAAGTAGTAGGACACAATACGGTCAGGGGTAGCAAGTCACTAAGATAACGTGTCTTGAACGAGTTGCTTAATGGGTTGAACTAAATCAAAATAAATATCTTAAAATATGTAAAATTTATTATCTACGTTAAACCATATGCTAGGCACAGGATAATTCAACGATTTCTTCTACTACATATCAAAACAACAAAAAATATAATCGTTTAAAAAATATATTTAAAAATTAATTAATATCCGATATTACATATGAAATATAGTACTCCCATAAAAATGATACATTAACAAAGTATATTGTATGCTTTAAGAAAAAAAATTCTGTCATATCCCTTAATAAAATTAGTATTTTTTAAATGTTAATCAGATTTTCTTAAAATTTATTGTTTGTATGTGAAATAGTCGTCGATTTTATTTCAAGTTTATATTTAAAATTTTTTTAATTGCTAAACGTACCAAAATTTAAAAATCATAAGACAGACCACATGTTCGTCATAACAATAAATACTAAAAATAACTGAATTTTACCTCGAATAGTCGGAATCTTTCATATATTTAAAATATTATCCTGAATATTTCAGCAGGGTTCGTTAAATTTTTACTTTTGATCGGAAACTGCGTTTTAGTTGAACCAGAAGAAATTGTTCCGTAAACTTGAATTGGTTTTGAACAGGATGCTCTTGGTCGCTCTCTTGTGGATTATTTGAGGAACAAAACGAAAAGTCTACCGGAGCATCATAGACATCGCATTTCATTTTCCGAAAACTACGACTCAACAGATGAATCAGCAAGTTTAAAAGAGGACAGGTCAACGACATTTGGTTGAGTTTTTTTTAGCACTCGTATTAAGTTGGTTACCTAGTTTACCAAGAATAAAGATTTGCCGAACATCCAACAAAAATATTTAGTAGAAAGCGATCATATGTTCTAAAGATATTTATGTCGTACAAATTACTGTATAACGAACATATGGCTCTGTTAACGAATGTTATTTTAATCTTCCTATTTTACAACAGCCCAACATCAGATGATTATGACATCACAAGAAGATTTTCAATCATCTCATTCAGCAGTGTTTCATCAGCAGCCTACGTCACCGCCGATGAAGGGGGATCTGAAAGTAAATTGTGATGTCATAATATAAGTGTCGTAATAACTGGAGTCCTAATTGTTTTAAGGATTTTGGAAACTTGGTCATTTCTTTGAATAAATTTCTATTGTATTATTCAGTAAATCGTTGTAGGATCACATTAACTTATTTAGATTCTTTTAATCACTGGCAGTTGATTAAAATTAACACGTAAAAATTATTGTACAGTGTACTTTGAAATTTTAGGTGTCGAAAATTCTAAAAGTCTTATAATTGATCAAACCTAGACAACCTTAATTAAAACGCAATAATTTAATCATGTGTTAATTATATATTCCTGCAGCTACATTGGACTACTACTCCCCGAATGAGGATAGATTTTCCGCTGAAGACTTCTTTAGTCCCGACTCGGAGCAATATTTATCTCCAGCGTAAGTCAACATCGATGGTAACATTATTTTGTCTAAGTCGTAAGACATTCTAGGTTGACGAATTTTTCACTTTAGCATGAAACTGGAAAACTAGATTCTGCTTACGTATAAAGAATGGTTAATATACGATAGCATTTGGACCGAAAGTTTACTGAATATCGACACACTGGCTTTGTCTGGTTGGTGCGTTTTTTCACGCGTCGAAACGATAAGTAAGAGGGTGGTGGGATAGAAACCAGTTGTCCGCTAGTCGATTTCATTCTTAGGTAATAATTTTTTTAATGAACCGGGTAATATGTTAGGTTACCGTATAATTCACCTGGATAAACACATATGATACTTCTATGTGATCTTCATTCTTTTCTTTAAACATTCGAACTTAGTAGTTGTAGCAGAAATTATGACGTAACAATGTTCATTCTTCCAGTGAATCGCAAATCCGCACTAGCAGACCTCTTGCGCCAACTAGTGATGACGCATTATTTTTTCCACGACCTTCGACGAAACAATCAAACCCGATGACGCCATTAAACCCCATGACGTCATCATTTCAGATCACCGCTTTCGATACAATTGACAATATAAGTGTGAGTTTACTATCGTATTCCAGTATGTTTTTCGTTCACTTAACAAAAGTAGGAAAATAGTATTTTTGTGTGTCATATAAAGAAAATTAAAATTTAAAGAAAATTATGTAGCAATATATCGGATTTAAAACTGTCTTGGTCTTACCAGTCTTCGTCAGATGAGCTCTTGACAGCAGATAGTGGAGGGGAAACCCCCCGTTCCGCAACTTGATAGCGACCGTGAGGATGATTTCATAAGCCCACCATTGTTTGTTGTAAGTATCTCGTCATTGGGAATATTTTTGAATCGAATACAACAATTTATAGTTGCGTGATAAAGTATCCAAATAAGTTAAATTCTTAATTTTCCTATTGAATGAATTACTTTATTTTCATTGTTCTTACTTTTTTTTCTGGCCTCTAGTCTCGAACTCAGGGTGGGCTCATTGCTAAGACCGTTTTTTTGTTTTGTAAGTATGTATTGGTCTCGTTAACCATTTGGCCACACGACCGTACACATAATTCAGATAAACGTGAGTGACGTGGTAGCGTCAATCGGCAGCGACGCCCAGTTGTCATGCACAGTGACTTGCCACCCAGCTCCGGAGGTTACTTGGTATAAGAACAACACAAAAGTACCAAAAATGGGAAATCGGTTTAAAACTGAGATCAACCAGGATGGACAGAATTCCAATTGGTGAGTTAGTAAGCTTCTCTTTGATACTCGTTTACCAAATATCGGATAGATGTAAATAAAAATAAAAAATAAAATAAAAATTAGAAATTTGTTTGCAGAAGTTGAAGTAAATTCACCCCAAACCATGTTTACCAGGTTCCATACAAGTCTGAGCATAACGGAAGTACAGTCAACTGATCAAGGGGAATATATGGTTACAATCTCCAATTCTTATGGAAACTCATTCTCAACTGGCAGACTTAATATAAATTCTCTTAAACAAGCAACTTTTTCAAATGACTTGGCATTGGAAAAGGTAAATTCGTATAGAATAATGAGCTTTTAATTACTTTATCCAAATCGTGCGGTATATTCACCTACGTATATAATGGATGTGAAGTAGGTATTGTAAATACATTGTAGCAATGTCTTCGTTCTATTCAACGCATAGCAGCACTGACAAACTGGCTGTGAGATGAAGGGGGTTAACACACAGGAAATCGTAAAATCACCTCGCGTCCACCGTCGGGTTACCGGAGCTATTACAGGGTGTTGTGTATGATTCACACGTTCCTTCAACTTAGTAGAACCCATTATACGCTGGGTCAGGCAATGTCCGTTAAGTGCCTTGCCCAAGGACAGAACCAAGGAGTTAGAGACCAGTTATGCATATATGCCAAATGCTTGTGCTTTAACACGTCATGCATTATCCCCGGGCATAAGTCAGTGAAAGCCATTGTTACAACTTTTATCAATAAAACACAATAATTTTTATTAACAGGGGTCCACAACAGCCAAGTATGAACTTCTAAGAGAAATAACTCCAAGTGTAAAGTACAGGTTTGTGATTGTGACTTTGTAGCATAAGGCATCAATAATAATTAAGTCCTGCTGCTCATGAAGATTTAAGCATTTGATGACATGCTGGGAATTATTTAGTTGTTTCGTTTCTGCTAATAATCAGTTTTAAACTATCATTTTTATCAATGTATAAAAAGTGCTATGACACCATTCCGTACATTCACAGTAGATATCCTAGTCAACCAAAGGTTGCACCCCACAGTAATTTGGTAGTATAGCTACCTTTGAAAATAATAATCTCGATATCTCCTACCTTACAGTGCACCCAAGAATCAGGTGGTCAAAGCAAAGTCTAAGGTATGTGAAAGTATGTTGGCTTGGTAATAGAAACGTTTATTGACCATTTTTCAATTCCTTTAATCAATATTCCCGCATTGAAATACAAAATTAGTTGAATTAGTCAATGAAAATCCCTTAAGTATGGCAACAACAGCACAAAAAAATGAAAGAAAATCATTGAAATGTTTTAATCAGGGTTCAATTAAGGTAAGCATACCATGACACACTACTTGGAATTAATTAGACATTGCCCTAAGCGTGTAGGTAATAGTTCAACCATTAACTATATAGCTTGTACCATTAATATAGGTTGTGGAAAATTTTCATTTCAGGTGGTTCCCCCTTGTTTTGATGACATCATGGAGGATGTTGAATGTAATGTCGGTGACTCAGCTAGTTTTAAAATAATAGTTTTGGGGAACCCCCAACCAGTGGTGTCATGGTATAAAGATGATGTGTTGATAGACGAATCCAAGATCACAAGGTTTGAATTGAACATATTAACTTTATATCTATACCACTTTTGGGAAAGGGTTTCGGATTGTTTTCTTTTTTTCTTTTTTGACCTCAGGCACAAACTGCAAGTAAGGTGTATTATAACCGTAAATTACTTTAACAATTTTAAAGATATTGAATATTTTATATTTGTGTTTTTTTTAATCGGGGTTCAACACTTTAGCTTTGCAATTATCTACATTTATTAAATTTAATTGCGTTTTCAGCGGAATGCATAACGTTCAAAGTAAATATACAACTAATAAAACTAACTAATATAAACAAAAACATTATAATAATAAACCACCAACGGGTTTTCGGTGCTCGGGTGTACAATTCTCCGTCCTCACAATATATCAATCACAACCAGACAATATCAGTAAATACTTGTCTGTGGCGAATATGTATAGAGAACCGGCAAATGTACTTTTGTTGTCAACCTGGTGTTGTTATCGTTTTTACCCCCACGTTTTATGCACGTATTTCTGTGCTTTTCTGTGTTTTTTCACCATGGAAATCAGTCCCAACACATTTTTTGTAGAATTGATGACGGGGACAATCACTCCATTGTCATCAACAATATCACGGCTGATCGAGCAGGCGTTTACTCATGCGTGGCGTCGAGTGAAGGAGGTCATGTGACCTGCAAAGCGGAATTATTGGTGAAGCTTGCTTGTAATTGGTCGGATTCTTCTTCTGATGATTCACAACAAATTTCAAATCAACGAATAAGAGGTGAATGTTAAACCGTTATATTTTGCTGTTGCAATACAATTGCAAAATGCTACATTGAGCAAAGTTAAATTTATCCATGTAAAAAGTACATTTGCAACATGTTGATTATTGTACATGGTATTTGCTCGAGTGAAAAATGCACTGCTGCAAATTTCCTTAATTAATATATTTAAACACATGGTTGTTTGTTACTTTTGTCATTTCCGATAATTATTTGGCTGGCGGAAGGGTTATTATACACAGGCCCCTTAGGTTTAATGTATTCTAAATACCATTTAACCAATACACTTTGTACCAGACACGTACAGGTTTGTGGGGGTGATAGGACGAGGTGCATTTTCCGTGATCAAGCGAGCGATTCAAATCTCAACTGGTCAGGAGGTGGCAGCAAAGTTCGTGCAAAGAAAACATAGAAATGATAAATTAGCTCAGAATGAAATCGAGTTTTTAACAAAGTAAGTCATCATTATAGAAGCTTTTTTAAGTTTTTTTTAATAAGTTGTAAATTTGCAATATGAGGTGTAACTTTCATAAAAGCTATAAAATGTTCCAGGAATTTGAACGACCTATAATTGAGAAAGTCTTTGGAAAATTTCAAACTTTTCATAACTTAATTATGTTAATTTGAACATTACCTTGTGGTTCTTATATATTAATCTTATACAACGTCTAGACATGAGTTATAGGGTGTTAAATGACATATTTGTAATTTTAATCGATTTATTATTTTACAAAATAATAATTCCTGATACAACAAAAGATGTAAAAATTAGAGACTAAACGGAATTAATTACCTTAAATTTGAAAGACAATTGGAGATATATAAAATGAACTAGTGAACCCCATGCGGAAATAAAATGCCAGGGCTTTGTCCGATGCAATTTCCAACCTTATTATACATGCAACATTTGCACCCTAAAAAAAAACCTAAAAAACGTTTTGTGAAATTCTCTCTGGTTTATTATTCAAAATTTCCCTTAGTCTTTGATAATATGTTTTGTCGTTGAGATTTTACAACCAATCTACGAAATAAAAAAGGACGACTGTATTTCAGAGCAAATATTCTTTTGGGGCTGATATCTAAAGAAAACAAGTGTAATTCACTCAACATATTAAAGAAGTGTTAGGGGTATAAAATGAATCAGAAATATAAACATATGAATAAAATAACCCTGTTTATCCTGAGAAAATACCACGAAATAGAAGAATACTAGGTACTTTACAAATTAAAACGAACATAATGTAACACGAAATGTTCAGTAACCAAACATGTGATCATCTTTATATCATTATAAACCGTTTTTCTGGTAAAACTAAAATATTACAATTATTCATATTAACAGCACATGTGATTTAAAATGGAAACTTAGTAACCCAATATACTTTTGCTTGTAGAAACAAACGATATACACAATATATACATTTGTAAATGGGCAAACTAGGAACTTAACGTTTCTGTTTTGAAAACAAATAGTGTCCAGTCAAATAAATCCTACAAAGGGTGGTGTTATTCCCATATTTGATATAATTCGGGTGGTAGTTGGCGAAGGGGTAGGATTATATTAAGTCATTACTCAGTTGCTGTTTTGTGAAAAACATTTCAAAATAAACAAACGGTTCGATATTCAAGTGAATGAATCATTTCTCCACTAGAGTGCAGCATCCTCACATCGTGAAGTTCCATGAAAGTTTCACAACATCTAGTCACGTGATCATCGTCACCGAAATCCTCTCAATTGAATTGTTTGAGTTCTTTGTGATGTCAGAGTCGTTTTGTGAAGCGATGGTACGTTGAAAAACATATTGTGTCAGAGTGGTATGGGGTTTGGGATTATTTCTCTTGCTCATGAGAGTTCTGAAATGTATAATAATAATCCCACACACTGTAATAACTCTAACAACCTTAGACTGATTATTACACACTTGTATTATACAACTATAGGTATCGAAATACATTGGTCAACTGTGCAAAGGACTCTCCTACCTTCACAAGAACAACATTGTCCACCTGGATGTAAAACCAGAGAACATTTTGGTGACAAGTGGTGAAAGCCAACTGAAATTGGTTAACTTTGGGAGTGCGAAAGAAGTAGTAAAGGTTAGATGAATAATTTCGAAATTGTGTTTATTATATTCGTATTATAATATAAATGGGATAGTTAATATTCTGTGCGTTTGGTTGTTATCTATTGATATGTGTTGTATACTGGCGAAAAAGACTTCTCACCTGGAAATCAATTGTAAATTAACATACACCTGAGCGAGCAGTTTTGTACGCCATGTTGTAATATTAGATGGTTATTAGTCAATTATGTTGTTTTAATTTAAATTAATATTCTTTTATTCTATGTATATCCTCCTCCTAGGGTAGTAACGTCCATTGGGACCACGGAACCCCTGATTTCGTATCTCCCGAGGTTGTAAAGTCAGAATGCGTATTAAGTGCTACTGATATGTGGAGTGTGGGTATCATATCATATCTCGCTCTAACTGGACTTTCCCCATTTGCAGGAGAAACGTGAGTTTGATCTTTTTATAACTGTCTATTTGTTAACCTTTTCATGTAATTACAAGCATTCATTTTGCTAACTTTAAGTATTTGGTCTATTATTCAGACGAGTGTTCACTTAAGTTCTAAAATTCCTTTACAAAAACATTGGTTTAGGCGTCAAATAGAATTATGATTCCCCGGATATCTCACAGATAGATTGTTTATGATTATTCCTGTTTGCATAAACGCAATCATTACAGATTATATAATTTTCCATTCATTTCAGAGACCAGAAAACTTTGTTTAGAATCCGGGATTTCGATTTTCGCCCCAAAGTTTTGTCCTCTGTTTCGGAATCAGCTAAACAATTCATCACACGTCTTATTGTTATGTCACAAGATTCTCGAATGTCTGCTGATGATGCAATAATGCATAATTGGATGACAACAACGGAAGCGACAAAACTTCCAACCGATAAATTAAAATACTTTCAATCGAAACGTAAATGGCAGGTAATGCATCAATGTTTCATGGATTAATTATTCAAATTAACCTTTTAATTTAAAACAAAATAAGTAAAATGTGTTTTGTCCGATTTTGCTTGTATCGCACATTTCGAGCAAAAGTAATTAATTGATCAGGTAGAAACTTTCGGAAAACTTAATTCCGAGGTGTGCCCGCATTATTTGTTGTTGAAGATAGCTTATGGATTTTACACAACTCCCGAAGTTGAAAAACATTGCTCGTATTGACAGACACGGGTACTGGGCGCTCTTTTCTAAATATGGTTTTATAATACTGATGGTTAATACGTGGTATACGCTTTATATTGCATTACTTCGGTTATCGTACAAAGCAGGGGTGTGCACACTTTTTGAATCAGGAGCCAAAATTATTTAATTCTTAAATGGTGTGCTAAGTAATCAAACCGCTACTCCCATTTATTTTGTCAAAGTTAATAAAAATCATTAGGTAAAAAAATACGGTACATTACTGGTTAAACAGTAGGCTGTTGCGTCAAGCGACGCACAAATATGGCTGTGACATCACTATTTAGTAATGCGATCACATCCGGCGAGCCAGAATAAAAGTCCGGCGGGTCGGATTTGGCCGCTGGCCGTAGTTTCCCCATGTCTGGTATAAAACATACGCTCTCACAATTGGGTTAGCTTTAAACGCTTACCATTTTTAAATAATGTAAGATCAAAAATTATCTCATTATCCACTATTAAGCGGTTGGTTTCGAAATATCACCCATCTGAGTATTATACCGCGATGTCTGTCACTGCATTAACTATATGGATATGATTTAAACATATTTTATTTACAGCGATCATTGCTTACCGGACGGTCGACCCTAACAATGCGTTCTATTTCGTCATTGTTACTTGGGGAATTTGATTCAACATCATTGGCTGTTCCACGTCACGTGATCGATGACGTAAGTTCCTCGACTACCGTAACGGAATCCGAAGATGATGATTTCGTTGTTGCCAAGCAACAACCTCTAGTGGTGAGATGTATTCAGTAAATTTTAATCATTAAGATTCCTGTAGAACTAAACCATGTGACTATAACATGTCAACTACATCGGACATAATCAACTTTTTTAGTTTTCATCTAAATATATTCTGATTTATCTGGACTTTAAACACTCGAAATTTCCTGCTTTTGGTAACCAATACGCAATACATACCTTGGGCCAAATTCTTAAAACATTTAAATTATGTTGTCGATCTGTGTGCCTAGTGCCCAATAGCAATAGATATAATTGTTCCAGGAAGTTGCTCAAACTCAGCTCGCTCCATGCAATGCAACAGCACGTTTTACTAAATTGAGAACTTGATTTCGATAGTATCAATGCTTACTTCCTTTAATTAAACTTAACCAATAATCATCCAAATTATCCAACTTTAACAGCAATCCTTGAACCCAACCCCGGTAGTGCAGATCCACGTATCCAGCCCAATTACATCTCCCGCACGCGAGAGGCGGGAAATGTTTAAATCCAGAAGCTTCAGCGGTTCCATGGAACGCCCGTTGCAGCTTAGTGATAAACAAGGTGATAATTATCTGGGGTGAAGTATCCGCATTGTAAAAAGGGTTGTTTTATTAGTTGTTAGAGATGTTTGAAATAATCCTGTTATCGTCAGATTTTGCTGTGCCGACCTTTGATTCACCTCAGTTGTTAGAGGAGATATTGCATTTAATTTATAATGTCCTTATGTTATTTTGAATATATTCATCTAACGGGTTTAATTGATGTTTAGTAAGTGCCTTGCTCAAGTACACAACTTACTAAATCAGTTACAGGTTTTGATTTATCAATCTTTCGTCTAAAAATTTAAGTTTTTACCATATAAGCTTATTAGGAGGCCTGATTGATATCATGATTTCGTGTACATCTTGACAAATAAACAATCAACGTGTGGATGTTGTATTGTGTAATTGAAGTTACAACAAAATCTCTAAGAATGCAATATTTATGAACTACACTTATGGGCATTTGACGAATGTTTCGTTTCTGACGCAAATAATAGACCGAATTCTCTCGTTATAAAGCGTTTATTGCAATTATTAGAAAATACTGGCATTAAGGAACACATGGCAATCCGTTAAATACGTTTAGTTTATATTGTGGGAGTTCACCATGCTTATTGATGATAATCCCGATTATCCCGATACGTGACATGCGATTTCCGATACTTTTGTACAAGTATCGTTGCAGAGCTTATTCAAACACACCAATATAAAGACATTTCCCAAACATGGTAATAAATTATTTCAACTATTTTAACAGACCCAACAATTGACGTCAAGCAAAATGAAAGATCAACGAAAGGTGCTCAATTAAACTTGCTCACTATTAGTAAGAAGGTAAGAGACAAATTGTTAGTTTAATGTTAATACGCAAGTTATATCACATCCTAAATTACGTTATATCTTAATTTGGTAACTATACTGCATGTTTACAAGGTTGCATGCATTTGTATACCGAGGGGGGAAAATCTCTATATAAATTAAAATGTAAAATGTAGTATTGTTTTTGGTCTATTGTTATGTGTTGTTGCAATGCGTTAGTATTCTAAAACTTTCACAGCAAGTAAGTTTCGAAGACAAAGTGGACATTGTGACGTCATCATCAGATGACAATGTCTTCGAGGAAACAAAGCATAATGACTCCTGTGACACTATCAATCAGGTTTCTATAATTATGTTGCAAAATTATTCCATTGATGTTGCAAAAGACTCCCGAGTTGCAAAGCACAAATTGTAGCGCGCAGAACCATCACGGGGAAGATATAATTGTATCCAGTCGCTCATAATAGCTTTTATAATTCAACTATAAACTCGTGGTTTTCTTACAAGATTTCTGTTTTACCGGCCTTTACATTTCTACGCTAGGAATAAGTATGAGTAATAAATAATATTTTTTACCGGGCAAGGATTCGACCCATGATTACCTCATCAGCAAGACGGTTTTTATATCGAATTTACTGTTGGCGTTAACCATTCGCTACACAGCCGTACTTGTTTAATAACGTCTTGTTGTTTCAAAGCAGCCATGTGGCGCAAAGCACCTCACAGTGGATAAGGCGCAATGGGAACCTGAAGTAAAAAGGAAAAAGAAAATGTGAGTTAATGTTTCCGTATTATTTCATGTTGGTATAAATTCGATTTCAAGTTAATTCTCGGCAATACAACTGTCTTTTTGTGTATTTCTTGGAAATGTAATTGTGGGTCCAAATTGGATTTGATTGGGTTGAAGGTAGATAGTGGGGACATATAGTGTTTTTTCTGGTACATGACTAGGCTTTTACAATTTTGGGTAAGCATATAGTATGTTACAAGATGGATCAATTTTAATTAATTTTGTTAAATGTAAGTCTCCTTATTATGAGTCACGCCGGATTCTGGAAGACATGATAATACAACAAAATGCTATTTTCGTGGTCGATACCTGTTAGCATATCTCGGGACTAGACGTCAATTTGCACCAATTTTTTAAGAAACTTCTTAAAATATGTAACCAAGTAGACAATTAAATATAAAATGAAATAATACAGTACATTCCGTAAAGTTTACAAACGTAAAACTATTAACACGTGTATGAAATACCTGGACACATCCAATACAATTCAAAAGAAATTCAAGGCAATTACCTCTTATCCGGTTATATTTAGGGAAACGCGACCTCACGCAATATAATGATCATGTGGTTTAATCGCCCTGTAGTACCACGAAGAAAATGGTCAAACTTAGGACAGGTTGGCTTTAGAATTAGATGTGTAGCAGTAAAATTGCGTAAAATAAAGAGAGACCCCGACTAACCACAGAATACAAAAAAACATTATATTATGCCAAGAGATCGGTTTATTAAATATAACGCCTCGATCTGTCAACATAATGTTTTGGGTTGAGAACCCTGCACTAGCAAGATGATTGCTTTAGGAGGCGTTCAACTAATTATTTTCCCTATCTCTCCAATGCAAACTGACCTCACAAAAACGACTGTCACTCAAAATCCTGACATAGGAAGTCTTAAATTTTTTCACAATTTAAAATTGAAGCTTGGATCTGCAACCTAAACTCAAAACCCTACAAAATTTTGTTTAAAAATTTTGAGCCCATACCCCTTCGTACATCGGCAACTTTTTTCCAACAAAACAGCTAGCAGATGCACATTCAACACCTTTCTTTTACAAAGCACTGCTCCACGATTACAAAACTTTACAGCTAAACGAGAACACCGGCGCGCAGCCTAGCACATGCTGCTTTCAACAAAACAAACATTGGGGAATCACCACCATTGTTACTCAGCAAAACACTCGTTTAAAAACAATGACTCATGGAGGGTACCACTCGTCACATCCTGCCGTTCATAGAGGTCTTAATTGGTTATACGCCATCTTTAGTGGACACTAAGTGGATGCTGCTTTAATCTTCACCTTTTACAATTATGTGCATAAAATGTGGTCACAGTCATTTTAACATCATTACTTTCTTCACAGCAATTTACGAACAAATCGCCATCGGTCTTTCGAAGTTCCAACCAGTTCATCAGATGAAGATGGGGGGTCAAGTAGGGGTGAAAGGGGAATTCACCATACTGCAACCCTTAATAGGGTCGGTCCGAGGAATTCCACTTCCCCAAGTACAAAACAAGAGGGTTCAAAACATGGGGTTAATAACCCTACTCCAGATAGGGGAAAGGAAAGGACCCATATATCCAAGAGTAATTCCTCTAATCGTGGTAAAGACGTATCACCCAGTCCCACCGCTGAATGTTGTTTAACTCGTAAAAGCTGGGGCCGCACTTCTTCTTTAGATCGCCAACATGGGGAAGCACCTAAACCAAGAAAAGGAATATTGAAAAAAGGCAACTCCACTGATTCTGAAACGTCATCAAGTAAGTCATAGAGTCATTACAACTCATCACTGGAGCTCATAGGTTTGTCTTATTCAAATTTTCGTTTCTCACGTGATAAAGAAATTTTAAACCTAATTAATTTCCACAAAAACAAGAAAAAAAAGAGGTAAACGATTAATCATAAAATCTTATCACGAACTTTATGATGTATTTTAATACTATTTGGTGGTAGATTATGTGCATGAAATCTGCTTTAGTTTTTTTTTAACTAAAATGTTTTTTTTTCTAAATTTGTAACTTTTAGTCAAAAAGTTCCGGCCACTTAAAACTGGAGATGAAAAATATCCGGACGTCGGAAACTACAGGAGAAAACGTCTTCGGAAGATACCTTCCCTTGAGGTAAACTTGGTATTTTATTCGCCATTGCATGACAATCATTTATTTGTGTTTGATTTGTACTATATTGATAAAAAATGTGTTGCATATATTGATTTACCTTTATCAGACACCTATTCGTAGTTTTATTCTTTATGGGAGTTTCGAAGAACCAACCATCTGCCATATTTTCCCAGGCTAGCTCGTGTGCGACACCTAGCAGCCCACTCTCTTTCATTTCATCCACCGCACGTAGGCGCAATATGATGACTCGCGGCTCCTCCGTGGACTCAGCTTTCCCACGATTTCGTGGCGGGCTACGTGGTCCATTGTTCGAACATGGTCATAATAATGATTGTGACGTCATGACGGCAGGAGCAGCCATGCGGAACAGTCCAGTGCAAGAAAAAAGTGATTCAGCCTGTTTATTGTATTCATCTCTGAGTTGAAATAATTAACTGTTGCACCTTAGTTTGTTGCGATCCTGTTCAATAGTTGGAAAATACATTGGATGTATTTTCTCGTAAAACATGTTCCCCTACTACATTTAAATGTATAATTAGGTTTATTTTTATCGGATAGCTTAATCGGTAAAAACGTGCAGGCAAGGTAGCTAGCTGGTTGTGCATATAATTTGGTGGTAACACCTGTGGATTAATGGGTTATTGTAAACACTGTTATATTTGCTCAACCCGATAAATTCATGAAAGATAGTTCGTAGCAAGTTAGAATTTAATATTTGCTTTTTTCGGCAGAATTGTCGAAAAGTCCAGGAAATCCCCCTGACCCCCCTAAAATCTCACGAGTGGTCGGATCAGATATTTGGTTGAGGTGGTCGAACTGCGCGGGTGACCCGGATGGAGAGAGTTATACGCTGGAATGCCAATGTTCGGGTTGGTGGTTTTGAATGTGGGGGATTAAGCAGTGCGTTTCCGCGAGTACTTCAGTTTGATGTCGGCGCTTGCCCTAACTATTCAAAGCGTCGCGTCAAAGGTGTTTAGATGAAACCCAGTTAATTGCTGGAGGGTTGTGTTTGTAGGAAATGCGCGTAATGATCGTCGGCTTAGCGGAATTCATGCAATGATTTGGAACTTAATCATTTTGTAAACCGACAGCGAATACGTGAAATATGAGTAAGCCCGCATTTGTGTCGCGCACGCACACCCACGCATTTCACGTCACTACCAGGTAATCTGATACCATTTATCTCAGGCAACTCAACATGGAAAGTTCTCGCCCAAAATATTTCATCCACATCCTACCACGTGATTGGCCTGGACCGTCGTATGACGTATGTGTTCCGCATCGCTGCGTCCAGTGGAGGTCGACAAGGAGCCTTCAGCCAACCTTCACAAACTGTTTCGTTTATAAAACGAAGGTAACATTGTTTTTATGACGTCATTATGTTGTTTTATTACGAAAAATGGAAGTATTGTTACGTCATTGACAGTACTGTTGGTAAATTGCATTTAATGCTTGATTTTTCGATAAAACTTGAGAAAATTGACCCCAAGTAATATTACATACCGGTACTTGTCAGATTTTAAAGCACCGTTTAGCAAAGTTAAAAACGTATATTTTGCTCCATTTAACATTTAGTTGGTACAAAGTAGCATCATATTTAACAAAAGTCAACTAAATCGACATGTAGCGACATTTGCTCAATGTTTGTTATTTTAATAGATTTGTTTATGTAAGTACAGACGCAGTTAATCCGTCGCCGATGCGTATATCATTTTGTATTTCATGCCCAATACAAGTGTTTCTGTTATGTACAATTGTACAGTTCTGCGAAATTTGATTCGTCTGTATTTTCGCTGTTATTTTCCGTGAATTTGCATTTAATGTGCATGCTTCTTATTTTGATTGAGATCACCATGCTTATTTATAATACAACGCAAAATGTATATGTACGAGTGACAATTTTCCGTAACTAAAATCTTACTGGCTGTCTTAACAAAATCTAATCGTAGCGTCCGTAAGTAATGATTGCTCGTTAGAATTAATTATTGCCAAGGTGACTTGCTACGTCATAAGTACAATACAAATCCCCGCTGTAGATAGAGATCTGGTTTGAAAATTCGCGACTAAGACGCCTCGCTCAGTGTCAGTGTGGACGAGGATTTAAACAAGAAACCACGGTTCCTTCCTGTGTAAACAGCTGTTTGTTTTAGCGGTTTGCGAATTACTTCCATATTAAGTAAATTCAGCTCATGTCGTGCAGATTAGCGAATAGTAGGTAGAGAAAATGAACTTTTTGTTTCAGTTCTGCCTGATACCCTCTGGTTTAGTTTCCAAATTTACTTGTAAATTTCCATGCGTTCTATCAAGAGCTCGTGTTACTACAAGACACGTTTCCGGAAGGCCGAGTAGATGAAACACTAAGTTCGCTGGTGCGTAGTATACAGCTGCTGGACATTTGAGAGGTTAGGTATAAAACTTATTTATGTCCATGTGGGCGGGATTATGACAGTTTAGAAAATAAAGCTAATACGCGCCGAATGACTTTAGTTGATATAGAGATAAAACAATTTGATTTGTGGTTGTAAGTTGAAGCTGACTGCGGGTAAAAAGCAAGTTTAGCTGAAGTGCTCTTATACGTTTGATAAACTACGAAATACAGATGTGCAAATCAATAATTCATGGTGTTCAGGTCAGCTGTGCCTTGCTGTTAAGTAGGTAATGGTTAAATCGCTCACTTGACCTAATATCGGATATTTCTAGTAATTTTGGAAATTTTCATTATAAAAGTCACGTTTTCAAAACCTATACACAGTATTTTTAGGAACTAATATCGTAACGTTGTAAGTGGAATGAATAACTGCAACGGAAAACATGTTATCTCGGGCGGCAATGAAGACGCCGTGACGTTTCTTAGATCGGTGTTTGATCTTGTAATAAAGGAGGGAGTGGAAAGGGTGAAGGATGCCTCGACACCCGTCATCGACTTTAAGAACCCAGAAGAGTTGGAACAAATATTAGACTTAAAGATTCCGATGCAATCGTCCAGCCATGACCAGTTGCTGCATTATTGCGAGCAGGTGTTCAAATACAGCGTAAAGACAGGTTCGTACACTATATTTCAGATAATTAGGGGTTTGGTGTCAATGAACAGCAGTACAAACACGGGATAAGTGACTTGAAGGAAAAGTGGGCACGAGTGTTCCGTACCATGAAATGTTAACAATATAGGACTAAATCGAACATCAGCTAAGACATGCAACTGATGTTTTGAAACTTAAATGTGTTGGCTGTTTTTACTGCATTTTGTTAAAAAGTGTTTCCTTATTAATGCAGTTATAAAACAAATATATAATTAAGCTGCAATGATAAAAAGTTCAAACTTTTGTATACATTGGTCCCCATCACTATGTGGTAACATGAGTCGCCGCAACATGAGCCGGTTATCTGGGATCGATCAATACGAGTTAGTGCAGCTTACCACACTGTATGATTGACAGCACTTCCTCTGTTTATGCACTGTCGTAATAGTAACCCGATATGCCGAAAACATATTATCATTTTACCAAAATACATAATAGTCCACTACTACTTTTAGCATGGTAAATGTACCAGACCTAAAGTGGTAACTTACTACTAAAACACACAGTTAAAGCGGTTAATTGATAATTACTGACACGTGTGCGCCTGTGTTTATTTAAAATCCAAACATCCTGCACGTCCAAATAAATGAGGACAATAACTAATAAATATTAAATAGTACGTAACATTACTGAGGACTTTTGAACAATTTGATTCTAATTTATGTTTATGCTTTACCCACAACTACATAAGTGGACAGCAAAATATGTTTGATACTTACGTTAAATTAGCACCAAAATCATTTGATTTGATGCTACCCCGACGTAACAAATAAAAATCAGCAGTCAAAAAAATAATGGATTTCAAATTTCAGCACATCCGCACTTCTTCAATCAGTTGTATGCCGGGTTGGATCCATATGGGTTTGCTGGCCAAGTTGTTACCGATGTATTAAACACTTCAATGTGAGTAAAAACTATTATATGTTTGATTCGCAACAACGATGGTTATTATCGGTTTTATTTTAATTGCGAAGGAAACACATTTCTGCGTAACGCTAGTGACAGGCATGTACCGTCGCCAGGTCATTGGGTAGAGCTCTTTATCGAATCAGGTTAAAACTTTCAGAAATTGTAACTGGCATGCCCATAGTTTGCCTTGAATATAATTTTTTTAAAACGTGAGGAAAATTCCCGCTATCGGAAAAAATGTAAAAACAGGTCAATTTTTCAACATTTTTGGCGTTATCGCCAATATCTACGGATTAGAAAGCAATATTTACCTCAAATTTCTCCTAAATTTAGAGAGTACGAATCAGAAAATACAATTTAAATGTAAATTAAAATCCTAGAATACGAATCAGAAAATACAACTTAAATGTAAATTAAAATCCTACTGATTAGTCTGGTGATTTAGTGCGTCGCTTTTCATCCATACGGTTGCAGGTACGAAACTGGTCGCTACCTCGTCGGTTGTGTTCTGGGCACGGCACTTAACTGACATTGCCTAAAACCCAGTGGATTGACGGGTTCAACTAAATTAAAGGAACGTGTCAATCATACACAACACACTGCAATAGCTCCGGTAATCCGACTGTGGGCGCGAAAATCACCCTTTATTAAATTCGACTAAAAATAGTGATCGGCCACATTACGTTTTATATAATGAGAAAGAAAATGTCAAATTAAGTTTAATCTTTTAGTGGTGTTATATGGTCTGGATGTACAAGGGTAAATTGTGGGTAAATTGCGTCAGGGTAATTCCCAAAACACCCAAGAACATAAAAGCACGATTGCCGCTTTGAGTATGTTTGGCACCAGTTATTATTTTTGCAAGCAGAAAACTATAGCGTTTACTCAAAAGGGGTTTTTGAAATAGAATTGGTTTACACGTTCTTGACACTAGCTTGGTATTATTGTATTTCTCCAATCTTTCTTCGTGTTAATTATTGTTTCACGTTAAAATTCGTGCCATTCAGGCAATTTGGTAAGATTTATGCCAAAACGAGTTACTCAAACACGGTTAACTGTGAAGATTTTCAGTAAAAATATCATCAATGTGGGTAGATTATGATTATACTTAAAATGTATAATTTGAGCTAGTCTTTTTCGGCCCCGATTTTTCAGTTAGTAGGAAAAAACCTAGAAAAATCATTTAGACAATCACTCCTAATAATAAAGAATCTTTTCACTCTATAACTTAAATTAAGAAAATTAAGATTACTCGAAAAAAATCATAAACATTTTTAAACACTCTTTTTATTTATATATATTACCTCTTAGGAATCAACACCAGTTTTCATTCAGTTTTAATAAATTAAATTTTCTCTGCAGTTCCAACTCGTAGCTTAGTTTACTGCAGAAATTTTATATCGATAATAAATTTAAATATTCCGCATCCACCAGTTACACCTACGAAGTGGCTCCAGTGTTCGTGCTGATGGAGAAGTATCTATTACGTCATGTCCGTCAACTCATCGGATACGAGGGCGGGGATGGGACCTTCTCACCAGGTTCGATTTCATGATATCGTTTATTAGCGCGAGTAAAAATTGTTCAGTCCAAATAAATTTCCGAAATATTTATTTATGTGCGAGCATTTCCTCAGCAGGTTGGTAATTCATTAAGTTTCATTTTGGACTTAACTGAGCCTTACACATATAAACCAACAATTTATTAATAATTTATCCCTTGTCCAACACAGGAGGATCCTACTCTAACATGCTGGGGATGAACTTGGCACGATTCAATAAATTCCCCCAGGTCGTGCGAGTTGGTATGAGGGGACTTCCGCGGATTGTTGCCTTCGTGTCCTCACAGTCACATTACTCGAATAAGAAGAACGCGGCTCTGCTCGGGATCGGCATTGATGACGTTATTCCTGTTGCTACTGACAACTGCGGAAGGATGCTCACTAGCGACCTCAAGAGGAAGATTGAAGAATCGAAGGAAGAGGTTTGTTAATAAACTTACTGTTTGCTAAAAGACGACTGGTACGGGTTATTATTTAGCATTATCGTTTAAATGCGAGCAATTCTGTCTAACGTCTGTTTAGTTCTCTTGTGGGGATTGAATTAAAAATCTTTATAACCGACGGACGTATTAGGAATTCTCTGTACCATTATGTGATGAATCATCAAATGCTCATTAGTTTGTGGTTTACAATAATGATCAGATGGAATGTTACTGTACGCAGGTTGAAACATTTTCCCTGATTACTTGTGATTGCGGGCTACACTAAAGTCTAGTGTGTAACATCGTGTTTACTATGCAATATATTGTAGGGTGCTGTGCCGTTTCTTGTGGTAGGAACGTGTGGAACAACAGTGCTTGGTGCATTCGACCCTGTGGATGAAATTGCTGATATATGTCAAGATAATAACATCTGGTTACACATTGATGTAAGTATTTTACCCAACTGTATATTACGGCCAATCCCTGTCATTGCAAATTATTTACGTAGCTAAACGGAAATACGAGAAAATAATTCCATTTCTTCATTGACGTAAGACATGGACAGGAAGGTAAATAGTACGCAATATGTTATACAAACAATGCCAACTTTTACCTGCTGATGGAAATCAGTTGTTATGTTATATGGCTTCGATAAAGAATACCTTGGTTATTCACATAGGTTTTATATTAATTTGACGTTCCATCTTCGTAGGCTGCTTGGGGAGGAGGAGTGTTGCTTTCGTCCAAACACCGACATCTGTGCAAGGGAATACACAGGTACATGGCGTCATATGTGTCTGTGTAAACTTTAAATCTATAGGATGTCCGTAGATCAAACATCTATATCATTGTAATAGAGTAAGTAATTCGAATATATATCTTGTAATACTTACTGACTGTGAAATACCAAACATAATTAGATTCTCATATTAGGAGTGACTCAGTTGCCTGGAACCCTCATAAAATGATGATGGCTCCATTGCAATGCTGTATCTTCGTCACCAAACACGACAATGTCATGAAGAATTGTCAGTCAATTCAAGTACCATATCTATTTCAACCTGACAAGACACTGTACAGCCCAGAGTATGATATTGGAAGCAAAGTTATTCAGTGTGGGAGGAAGGTTCGATTGAATGATGACTTTGCTATTTTATTTTAAAATTATATTGACTGAAATGTAAAAACGTGGTGTTTCTCGATAAACATGGTTAGGATTATCATCCACGAGGATATAAATGAACCAACCATCCACACACTGTAATAGCTCCAGCAAATCGACTGTGGGCACGAGGTGTCTTACGATACCCGTGGATAAAGCCTGGCTTCCAACCCACGAGGATATAAATGAACCAACCACTTACACACTATAGTAGCTCTAAAACACGACTGTGGCCATGAGGTGTCTTACGATACCCATGGATAAATCATGGCTTCCCACCCACGAGGATATATATAAACCAACCACCCAAACACTTTAATAGCTCCAGTAACTCGACTGTGGACATGAGATGTCTTACGATACCCATGGATAAAGCCTGGCTTCCCACCCACGAGGATATAAATGAACCAACCATCCACACACTGTAATAGCTCCAGCAACTCGACTGTGGGTTGGGGTATTTTTCTATATTGATTGATAAATCCTGGCTTCCCAACAACGAGTGGTTTAAATGTTGAAGCCACTAGACCAGTGGTTCTTAACCTTTCTGGTACCGCGCCTCCCTTGCTCGATAAATGTCAGTTTACGCCTCCCATCTTTCAATACAAAAATACAATTTCAATTACCTTTTTATTAAGAATCACAAATCAGTAAGACACTTGACATTGTTTTTTTGTAAACTAGCTCTTTTATACGTGGTTTAATCCTAGAGAGTGCACACCGCAAGTATCCTTCAACTTCCAGTCTGTTTCTATACTTGGTTTTGATGGCAACTAGTGTAGAAAATGTGTTATAAATTTATTAAAGCTCGCGCCAGCCTAAAAATATCTGCACGCACCCCTGGGGAGGAGTGCTCCCCAGGTTAAAAACCAATGCACTAGACTGTGTTTGTAAGATGTTTTACGTTACCCGAGTTGCGATTTTACACCAATTTCCTTTGCGATTTCAGGTCGACGTATTTAAGTTATGGCTGATGATGAAAGCGCACGGCAACATTGGTTTGGAAAGTAGAATCAACAAAGCGTTCGATAACGCACAGTACTTGGCAGAATTAGTGAAGAAAACAGATGGGTTTAAACTCGTGTGCGATGTAAGTGTAAAATTCAGTGATAAAGTGGCTTCACAAGCCTTGGAGATTAGTGAACAAAATTAGATATATTGCCACAACAGTCATTATTCTAAAATGGTAATTCATCAACATACCAATGCTTTATCAGTACCGCATGGTATTTTCGGGACCAAAAATAGAAAGCACATGGGTGGAACTCAATATCGATTGTGCGGCGGAACCATCGATTAAATTGAGCACTTTATTGTCAAATATTTTGTTCATGTATCACTATTTTCAGCCCGAATGCACGAATGTTTGCTTCTGGTATCTTCCGAAGAGATTGCGTGAACTTGAGTGGCGGCTTGATGATAAAGCTTTCTGTCAGAAGGTGGCAGCAGTGCCTCCCATTGTCAAAGAAAAGATGACAACTACCGGAAGCTTGTTAGTCGGATACCAACCGTTAGCCGGCATGCCAAGTTTCTTTAGAATGGTCGTTATTAACGACGAACTGACCAAGAGCGACATGCATTTCGTTATAAATGAAATCGATAAACTAGGACAAGATATATAACATTTGTGGATTTTAATTATCGTCAATTTATTCATGAACTCGCAGACCGAACCATTTAACTTTCAGCATTATTTAACGTTAAATATAAAGAGCAAAGCACATGTTTCGGATGTTGATCTTAATTCGAATTTCACATCTTTCTAAATATCTTTTTTATTTATTTTCTAAATCATTGTTACTATTGGTAAAACCACTACATTAAAAATCTTTGTTTGTTCCAGCATATTAAGTGACTTGTATCTGATAGGTTTACTTTGTAAGCTTTATATGTTGTTTTTCTACGACAGTACAATATATTAGTTTAATGTGTTATGTGTTTTCTCGGGGTGTTTATGTGCTGCTTCTCAGGACATCCGTCGTAATGGTTGCGCATGGATGCCGAAGCTTGATTCGCCACAATATTGCAGTAGTTATACCAGATCATAATATATAAGTGTATTGCTTTAAAACTTAAAATCAATTGTCTTATCCAGTCTGGAAATATCTGCTAACTAACAATATTTGCGTCGAAAATAATAATATTGTGTCGTACTTTTTGTATTCTTGGTTCTGTATTTTATTGATTTCAAAATTTTCAAGCTAATTCAATAACTCCTGGAAAATGTTCGCGCAAAACTGCATATCTGTCAAAATATATTAAGGGTATTTCCCTAAGATAGATTTACATTTTTATGTTTTTAAAACAACAGTGGTTAAGGGAAAAACAATCCACCATAAGTGATCTAAAATTTGATCTTTTTGTCAAAGGCTGTGCTAAAAAAATCTTTACAATTACCCATTTTCCTTTTTTACTTTGTACGAAACTCCTCTGTACTAAAAGGTTTTCAAGCCTAAGTTTATTTTTTTTCTATATCTATATCATGTTATGTACAAATTTGTTAATTTTCAATCCGATTCGACACTTCCTTCTGACGAGAGATATCATGGCGAACCGAATTTCTTTCAAAATCTTGACTTTTGGTTTTAAAGCATATTTGCCAAGGTAATTTTCATTTCTATTTGAAATAACAATGGTTTGCAAAACAACATTCCACCGCAACTGCTCAACATTGGAGCATCTGGTGAAGCACTACTTTAAAAAAAGCTAAATAAATTCATGGGAAAAAGTCGGGTTTCGTTTTTAACGACCCAGTGCAGTTTCCTGGGTTTCAAATGCAAAGCGGAAACTTCTTCCAGTAGATGTCTGGGCGATATGGCATGCCTGTAAAGCGTTTCAATAATAAATAAATAAACAATCGACCAAAAACTATACGTGTACTTTTTTCCAATAGGAACTGATAATTGCTGTGTTTGGACTCTATGCCTTTTAATTCAGATATATTAATGTAAACCTAATAATTAAACAGTTGTGTAATAGTAGAAAGGGTTATACCGGATATTTCAGGAATAGTAGGGTTTAAAGCAAATGGTTAAAAAATTAAAAATGTAAATTATTTAAAATAATAGATTCTTTTAATGGACACTGAAATTAATATTAAATTAATAATTGCCTGTAGTGATGTTTTTTTATTCTTTCCGTATCACATACCGTTACGTAGCCAAGTCGCTACATTTCTCCCTCCAGAACCGGATTTATCATTTTTCGGAGGCCGTCCTCTTTTTTTGAGTTTAGCAACTGTGACAGGTTGTGTACGGTCACCGATGGCAGGCTTAAGGCGGTTAATGGATACATTTTGATGTTTTTTAGAAATATCTACTGTAAAATATTTTTTACTGCAATTTAACACTTTAAATGGGCCATCATATGGAGGGTTTAAAGTAGGACCATATGCGTCTTTGCAAACCAAAACAAATTCACAGTTATAAAGTGAACGCGGAATTGACACAGGATAAATGCGATGTCGTGACATTGCTATTGGTAATACATTTTTAATAGACTTACGTAATGAACGGAGAAATTCTAATGGTTCAACGGCATTGCGTATTGCACTTGGAAAATCGCCAGGTAGCGTAATTGTGGTTCCATACAACAATTCTGCACTTGTCGTTTTAAGTTCATCTTTTAGCATCGTTCAAATTTCCAACATAACCCACGGCAGCTCGTCTATCCCATTAGGCGTGTTTATCCGGGCCATGAGTAAGCTTTTAAGGTGTCTATGGACCCTTTCAACCAAACCATTCGCTTGAGCGTTAAATGATGTCGTGCAAATTTGTTTGATACACATCAACTGGGTAACTGTTGCCCAAAGTTGCGACGTGAATTGTGCTTCTCTGTCTGAAGAGATCTGGGTTGGTACACCATATCGAGCGACCCAGTTAAATATAAGCGCTCGAGCACAAGTCTCTGTGGTCGCTTCTGGGATGGGGATTGCTTCCGGCCACCTGCTAAATCGATCAACAGTGGTACACAGATATCTACTGCCGCAAGATGGCGCAAGCGGTCCGACAATGTCAATTTTAAATGTTGGAATCGGGTTGTTGGTAGGGGATAGTGTTGCAGCGGAGCACGAGTATGTCGATGTGTTTTTGCTTTCTGACAGGCCAAGCACTGTTTATCCCACGTACGAGCTTGCTTGTTCAATCCGTGCCGGGAAAACTTTGACGACACAAGCTTTTGTGTAGTGCGAATTGATGGATGAGCAAGCGTGTGCACCAAGTCAAAAACTTTTCTTTGCCATGTTTTTGGAATAATTGGTCACGGGGTCCCAGTGGAGGTGTCACACAAAATAGTTCTACCGGACGGCGCACTTGCAACCTCTTCAAGTTTTAATTGTGAAACAGCTGTGCGATAAGCTTGTACCTCGGGATCTTGTTGAGCAGCGGATAGAGCGTTGTTATCCATACTGAGCACATATCTTGATTAACTGCCCTGAAATACGAACGGGATAGTGCATCAGCGACGATGTTGCGCTTGCCTTCAATGTGCTGTACGTCCGTGGTAAATTCAGAGATGGCAGTTGAGTGCCGCTGCTGCCTAACCGACCATGGATCTGAAACTTTCCGGAATGCAAAAGTTAAATATTTGTGGTCTGTGTATGCAGTGAAAACTCTGCCTTCTAGAAAATACTGAACTGCCTTCTAGAAAATACTCTGCCTTCTAGAAAATACTGAAAATGTCGAACTGCCAAATACAATGCCAACAGTTGCGATCGAAGGTGCTATATTTTATTTCCGCTGGTCTTAAATGTCGACTGAAAAGTGCAATTGGCCGTCACGTACCTTAAATGTGTTGCTCTAGTTGTTACGGACAAAACTGTATTATTGAAATTGTGATTTCTATTAACATTGTGCATTTTATGGATAGGCCATTATTACGTCAATTATACCATTGTCTCGTATTCGAGTATTGCAGCCAAAAAACGTGGTGTACGGAATTTTGCTTCTAGTTGTACAATATTTAACGGTTTATTATGGTTGGTTGGTAACTTGTAAAATTGTTAGCCTGAAATTATAATGTAAATGTACAATGTTATGTTTTAGGCACGTAAGTCAACCTTTTTTAAATCGTTTCATTCTGGCTGTTTCATATTGGATGTGTATGCTGGATTAAACGCATCTGAAAACCCTATACGTGTCTTGTTGTTGGAGCGGATCCAATATTATTTTAAAAAGGGACTACCTGTATATTGGAAGATCTCAACATTATTGACTATGGATGATCAGCAAAGTAGTGGGTCGTCTCACGAACTACTGGCAGTGTTAGACACTGTAAATCCAGGCTTGCAGAAAGAGCCGCTACCTAGGGCTAAGTCTACAAGAAGTAAGAATTCTTAAGCCAGCGTAGCCCGTAGAGAGGCTGAAGCACGGGAGCTGAGACTTCAGCAACTAAAGCGAAGATGTGCAATTGAGTCGCGGTTGCTAGATCAAGAGTACCAGCAACGGCAAATGGAGCAACAACAAAAGCAACTGCAGATAGAACAACATCAAAAGCAACTGCAAATGGAGCAACAACAAAAGCAACTGCAGATAGAACAAAAACAACTGCAAATGGAGCAACAACAAAAGCAACTGCAGATAGAACAACATCGAAAGCAACTGCAGATGGAGCTAGAGCTTGCCAAGGCCACGGAAGAAGTGGAGCTGGCACACTTTAAGGTTGATTCAATTTCTGATTCGCATTCTTCCAGGACCTCACTGTTCGAAGACATTACACCAATAGTTAAACCGAAGCCGGTGAAACTCGCATCGTACGCGAAGACACCGGTAGAGCAACGCGGTTTAGGACAACCGTCAGCTCGTCGTGGCTTAAATGCGCCAACACTGGACATGCATACAGCGGATAAGCCGCTTGCACCCACAACTGCACACGATCCCGGCATTCCTGTGGTCTCTCAGTATGGGAGAGGGAAACACCAAGTACTTGCGACAGGCGTAAGCTACACTGGGGCCGGTGTGTTTCAAAGTAGTCCATTGCACGTCACTACAGCGGATATGCCGCTTTTACCATCTAACAAACCCTTTACGATGGAAATGCACGCTCCACGTTCCGCGACAGGCGCGGATGGCAACGGGGCCGGCGTGCTCGAGATGAGTCCTCTTAACCAGTCATTGCAACCGCATCATTCCTCTGTTCATTGTCCGAAGTCGGATTTACTCGTATTTGCTGAAACCATAAAGCAAGGCTTCAATTTGCCAAGGGCAACACTTTCGGCGTTCAACGGTGGCCCGTTTGACTACCACAGATTTATTAGTGATTTTGACCGTCAGATAAATAGAGCGCATTTGTCCGACGCGGAAAAACTATCGTATTTGTGCGACTTCTGTTCTGGTGCCGCAAGTGCCAACATTATTGGCTGTAAGAGCTTGCCCCCAGAACTGGGATATAAGGAAGCATTGGATGTATTACACAAACGTCATGGAAGACTTGATCTCGTCGTTAGAGCTCACGTGGACCGCTTGGTAAAGCGTCCTCAGCTGAAGGAAACGGATTATGCTGGACTGCGTAATTTTAGAGCACAGGCTGCGGAGAGTTACAGATTGTTCAGTCTTTGGGACTGTCGTTATACCTTGGATTTACCTCAGAATCTCGAAACCATTGTGCAGCGTCTGCCACCGTCTGCGATAAAGCGTTACATATCTCAGTCGTCAAAGCTGGGTTTACGGAACCAGCCTGTGACCTTTCAGTCGCTATTGGAATTACTCGATCTTTTGGTAGAAGATAGTTTGGGTCCCATGATGCGATTCGTCTGTGAAAACGAGAATAGACGCAAAGAATCTGACTACAAGGGTCGAGCTGCTAACAGAGCGGTAACTGCATTCTCCACCGTTTCTACTCAGCTACCGAATACTACGAACACTGGCGCGTGTCCCGATTGCAACGGTTCGCAATGGATTTGGAAGTGCAATGCTTTTAAAGCCCGCCCGATAAAGGACCGGTATCAGCTTGTGCGTGGGAAGGAGCTATGCTTTAACTGTTTGAGACATGGTCATTGCGCATCAGAATGTAGCTCTAAGGGAGTCTGTCGCGCCGAAGGATGTGCAAGGTCTCACCATACTCTGCTTCATTGGTTCAACCAGACGAGCCCGAACTCGCCTCCCGGGAACAGTACTACTTCCGACCACCCACCCGTACAGGCCGTAAATGGGGCCGGTGCCTCTGGCACTACTGCCGCCACCGTTCGAACTTCGAACGTCCGGTTAAAAGTAGTTCCCGTCGTCGTTGCAGCCAACGGTGCGTCGTTCCATACGCATGCTTTCCTCGACGATGGGTCGGATATATCATTGTGTACTGCTGCACTTGCCAAGCGACTTGGAGTAATGGTAGTACCATCGCTTCCGGACTTGCGGGGAAGCATCCCGACTGTTGAGGACCTTCGTCGCAAAGATCACATGCGAGGAATTGACTTTCCCGTGGTTGACTGCTCAACTGTGGACTTATTGTTAGGTGAAGTAATTCGTGGCGCGGCAGGCGACCCTGTCGCTGTACGTACTGGCTTGGGCTGGTGTCTGTTTGGCCCGGATCGTCGCGACATGCGTAAAAACGCAAATGTGAACATTGTACAGCGCTCGCTGGATGTACACTTGCAATTGGAGCAGTTATATGCAGATGACTTTCGCGATTTAAGTGCGACAGGGGTGGGACTCTCTGTTGATGACGTGCGCGCGCTGGCCATCATGGAATCTAGCGCAGAGAAGGTTGATGGTCACTATCGTCTAGGTCTACCCTGGAAGACTACGAAACCGATATTGCCCTTTAACAAGGTTTCCGCGGAAAGGCGCCTTGGTCAATTAAAGATGCGCTTCGACCGTGACCCCGAATTATTTACAAAATATAAAGAGAAGATTGAGGGATACATCACGGATGGACATGCTAGAAGGGTACCGGAAGAGAACTTGCCCTCATCCGATCAAACGTGGTACATGCCGCACCATTCAACGGGACAGAAATTTCGTGTAGTCTTCGACTGCGCCGCTAAGCACCTGGGCACGTCGTTGAACGACAATTTGCTGTAGGACCCTGACCTTACGAACCCTTTGGTCGGCGTCCTGTTGAGATTCTGTCAGGAGAGAGTCGCCTTTGCCGCTGATGTAAAGAACATGTTCCAACAGGTCAGGGTGGCGCCTAAGGACTGTGACTCGTTACGTTTCCTGTGGTGGCCTGAAAGCGACATGAGTTTGCCGCCAGTGGACTATCAAATGCTTGTTCACATATTTGGTGCGACGTCATCACCGAGCTGTGCAAGTTTTGCGCTGCGCAAAACAGCTTTGGACAATAGTGGTTTGGTTTCAAAGGACGCCGTTGACACGGTCCTAAGGAATTTTTATGTGGACGATTGCCTGAAATCTGTTGAGACTGAAGAACAAGCCATTACCTTGATTGGGGAGTTAAAGAGACTGTTAGAGGAAGGTGGATTCCACTTGACGAAGTTCGTGAGTAATTCACCCGTTGTACTGGATTCGGTACCAGACACTGAAAAGTCGTCGGTTTTGATGAACTTGGACTTACAGCATCTACCTGTGGATAGAGCGTTGGGAGTTCAGTGGGACATGGCAAAAGATGCGTTTGGATTCAATGTGCAAATAAAGAGTAAGCCCTTCACTCGTCGCGGCATGCTCTCAATGGTAAGTCAAATCTACGATCCGTTAGGATTTATCCAACCCTTTATTCTGCCGATGAGAAGGTTGATGCAAGGACTATGTAAGGAGAACCTCGATTGGGACGCCCTCTGCCGTTACATGCGGTGGAGGTATGGAAATCATGGCTGGAGCATTTGCCAGCACTTCAGACCGTTACTGTACCCAGATGTTTTAAGTTTCCCTTTATGAAACCAGTTTCAACGCAGCTGCACTGTTTTGGAGACGCCTGTGAGGATGGATACGGAGCGGTTTGTTACCTGCGATTCGTAGATCACTCTGGTTCTGTTTATTGCTCGTTTGTGGCTGTAAAATTACGCGTGACACCACTGAAACCAGTGACAATACCACGCTTGGAACTCGTGGCAGCCGTGACAGCTGTTTAATTGGGAACAATGGTCATTGAACACTTGGACTATGACGTCAACAATGTAATGTTTTGGACCGACTCTACTACGGTATTGCATTACATTCATAACACTGCTTGTCGTTTTCACACTTTCGTGGCGAATAGGTTGGCCACAATCCACAGTCTGTCGGAACCGTCACAATGGCAGCATGTTGGGACTAAGGACAATCCTGCTGACATTGCGTCACGCGGTGTTATGCCTGAACATTTGGACAAACCACAGCTGTGGTTCCGAGGACCGGACTATCTCTGGAAAGAAGAGTATCACTGGCCTAAACAGCCGATCCGTTTTGACGTATGTGAGACCTTTAAGGAAATCTTCCTACGATATTCCTGTTGGAACAGACTGCAGCGATCAGTTGCTTGGCTCATCAGGTTCAAGCTCTGTGTGATACAGCGATATGGTAAGAAGCGAACTCCAACGCTTTGTTTCAACGCAACTGGTCTGACGGTCGAGGAGTTGGACTTGGCGACCCTGTCAATTGTGCGTCTTGTACAGCTGGAGGGCTTTCCTGCGTCGACTCAACAATCATCGCTGCTTCAGCTTAGGCCATTTCTAGACGAAGGAATCCTGCGGGTTAGTGGTCGGCTTCAGCAATCCGGTCTCGAATCGGAGCGAAAACACCAGATCATTCTACCGTACCGCCATGCTGTTATCGACCTGATAATTTTGCATTATCATGTCACAGAAGGACATACTGGAACACTGCATGTGCTCGCTTCAGTGCGAGCAAAATTCTGGATAGTGAAAGGGCATTCGGCCGTCCGTCGCATTGTACGCCAGTGTGCAATGTGCAAACTTCGACACGCTAAGGCTGGCAGTCAAGTCATGGCACCTTTACCGAGGGAACGGGTGACGCCTGGAAATCCGCCATTTACCAGCGTTGGCGTCGACTTCGTGGGTCCGTTTCTGGTGAAGCAGGGGCGAAGCCAGATCAAGAGATACGGTTGTGTGTTTACTTGCTTGTGCACGAGGGCTGTACACATCGAGATTGCTCATTCACTGGACACTTTATCGTTCATTAACGCACTCCGCCGTTTCACCAGTCGCAGAGCAGTGCCCTCCGACATGTTCAGTGACAACGGCACCAACTTTGTTGCCGCGCATCGCGAATTGCGGAATGCGCTGAAGAGGTGGAATCAATTGCAGATTCACGATCACATGCTACAGAAGGGATGCAACTGGCATTTCAATCCGCCCGCCGCGATTCATCAAGGCGGCATATGGGAGCGTGTCATACGTTCTGTCCGTCGACTTATGCAAGCCATTTTGGAAAACAAGACGTTGACCGATGAGTTGCTATCAACGCTCGTAACCGAAGTCGAGCGTATACTGAACAATCGGCCAGTAACGGCGCTGAGTGACGACGTTCGTGACCTGCGTGCTTTGACACCGAGCATGCTGTTGATCGGAAAATTGGATGACGGTCTACCACCAGACGAATTCGCCGAACCGGACGGGTACCGGAAATCGTGGCGTACCGTGCAGCGGCTAGCTGACGAGTTTTGGAGGAGATGGCTGAGAGACTACATGCCCATCCTGCAGTTGCGCCACAAGTGGTTCCATCCCACTAAAAACTTTGGGGTCGGCGACTTGGTTTTGGTCGTCGACGAGTTGAACCCCCGAGGTGCCTGGCCTAAGGGCATCGTCGAGGAAGTTTACCCGGACAGCGAAGGAGCTGTCAGGCGCGTTCGCGTTCGCACCGCCAAATCGACCTATATGCGCGATGTGCGTACATTGTGCCTACTTGAGGCTGCATGCTAATGCTTTGTTCCGTCGTTTCGCCAATTCACATTCGTTGCCGTGTTCACTTTCGTTCTTTGAGCGTTGTTTGTTTTGCCCGTGTTGTGTCATAAATAACTGCACATGTCGCATTATTTAGGGGCCGGTATGTTACGGACAAAACTGTTTTATTTAAATTGTGATTTCTATTAACATTGTGCATTTTATGGATAGGCCATTATTACGTCAATTATACCATTGTCTCGTATTCGAGTATTGCAGCCAAAAAACGTGGTGTACGGAATTTTGCTTCTAGTTGTACAATATTTAACGGTTTATTATGGTTGGTTGGTAACTTGTAAAATTGTTAGCCTGAAATTATAATGTAAATGTACAATGTTATGTTTTAGGCACGTAAGTCAACCTTTTTTAAATCGTTTCATTCTGGCTGTTTCACATTGGATGTGTATGCTGGATTAAACGCATCTGAAAACCCTATACGCGTCTTGTTGTTGGAGCGTATCCAATACTAGTACTGCGCCAATGGCCTTGTCTGAAGCGTCGATCGTTAAAGTAGTAGGTGCTTGATGGTGCGTGTGGCTCAATACAGTTGCGCGTTCCAGGGCAGGTTTTTCTTCTTTAAAAGCGACGTGCAATTTTTCCGACCATTCCAATTCGGGACGTTTCCAAGCCAACACTTTATAAATCGGTAACATAGATGGAGCGGCCGATGGCAGGAATCTGTAATAAAAGTATATCATTCCAGCGAACTTCTGAAGGCCTTAGACGTTGGCTGGCGGTGGAAAACGTCGGATGGCTGACACTTTAGCTGGCAACGGTTGAACACCACTTGGATCCACTTTATGGTCTGAAAAATCGATCTCATTTTTTCCAAAAATACATTTCTCCAGATTTATTACCAGCTCGTTGTCCGCAAGTCGATGAAAGAGCTGCATGAGATGTAAACGATGTTGCTTTTGTGAGTTGCTTGCAACTAAAATATCGTCTAAATACACGAAGGCGAAGTCTAGTGATTGACAGACGGTGTCCATTAACCGTTAAAAAATCTAAGCAGCACTTTTCAACCCAAATTACATTTGCATGTATTCATATAACCCAACCGGGGTTATAACAGCTGTCTTTGCAATGTCCTCTTGTGCAACCAGCAATTGGTAATAGCCTCGCACCAAATTTATTTTTGAAAAAAAACGACTAATCCAGCAAGGCGGGATGAAAAGTCCTGAATGTGCGGTATGCTGTAGCGGTCGGCTTGCGTAGCTGCGTTTAAACGTAGAATAGTCGCCGCATGGTCTCCACTCAACTAAAGCTTTTGGTACCATGTGAAGAGGCGATGACCATGGACTCGACGATCTTCTCACAATTCCCAGTTTTAACATCTTTTCAAGCTCTGATTTAGCTATTTCGAGCTTCTCCGGTGACAAGCGGCGGGCTCTTGCATGTACGGGAGGCCCACTGGTCGTAATATAATGTTGGTCCTTTGGAGTTGAAGTGTCAAACTTCGGCGTTGTCATGATTGGGAATTTTGCTAGTAGTTGTGCGTAAATGTTGTTGCTTGCGTTGATTGCGTTTAGCTGCAGCGCTGTTTGGTTGGAATTGCGGATTGGAATGCTGGAGAATGATTGCGTGTGTAACAGTCAAGTATGCTTTAAATCAGGGGTCGGCAAACTTTTCATAGTCGCGGGCCAAAATCAAACTCAAAATGATCTCGGCGGGCCGTAATAAATTTCTCAACTCCACATCAACTTTTATACGTTTTGATAACATTTAAAAATTGCAAAATCAATTAGAAAAATATACGTTACTATCTAGTATTATCTATCGTACAGGACTTTATAGTTAGTAAAGAACACGATGCAAACACATGAAATAGAAAAAAACGATGTCTGTTGTGTCATAATGTTACATGTCATAATGTGTGTCATAACGTCATAATGTCATAATATTATTACATTGGATTGCTTCTACCCTCACTAATGTACATGCCAACAAACACACACAATTATTGCTTTCTTTCAAATCATTTTCTTTGTCTGCACGCACACATTCTCAATAGACACCACAGTCAGGCGCATTTTTTATTATTGCCGCATACATTGTTGAAATTCATCAAAATCTAAGATTGCAGATAACACAGTGGGCCGTATTCTTGCCAACCTCTGCTTTAAATTTACCATAAGTGAATGAACGCGCAAAAAATGAGCTCCTAAAAGAGGCTTTGGCAGGTCTGTCAACGAAAACTTCTATTAAAATTGTCCAGGTGCCAAATCCAGCTTGATTGTTGTTATGCCGTAGATCTTGATGCTACTCCCGTTCGCTGCAATCAGTGTTCGTCCACACGCTTGCTGTCGGCGTTGCATTGTTGAAACCAGGTAAACACTGATTTCAGCTCCAGTGTTAACCAGAAAACTCTGGTTTGATCGCCGGTCACGAATATGGAATAGGTTTCGTTGCTTGCCGGCCGCCGAGGCTGTTAGAAGCGGCCGGCGGAGGCGTTTCCCTGATAAGTGCACGGTTGTTGGCATCTGTGTGCTTGGTCACCAAATCTATGATGGTAAAAACATAGTCCTTGGATTTAAGCTGGGCTTGGTGCGCTTTGTATTTGCTTATGTCTTCGAACTTTCGCAATTGTGCATCACATACTGTTTCTTGCTTGACACAAAATGTCAGCACGCTGTGCTAGCGCCCTTGGGTTATCAAAATTCTCTTTAGCTAGGATAATTCTTATTTCTTCAGGCACATTTTGAAGAAATAAATACGGAAACAGGAAGCACGAAATATGATCAGACATGAGCGATAGCATTTCGTCCATTAACTCCGATGACTCGAGCAATCACCGATCTCGGTAATCTTCAAAAGTTTTGCCGCTCTCGCGTACTCGGAATCACAAAACGTGCTTATCAATATTTGCTTAATTGTCTGGTACTTCTCTAGTTCTGGAGGCTCTTCAAGTAAATATAATAGTCGGCTTGCTGTTTGCTAAACCAAGGATGAAACTACGTAGTAGCACTTGGTTCGATCTCTGTAAATTTTCCTCTAGACAAACTGTGCCTCTGACTGCTGGAACCACATATGTAGTTGTGCACTCCAAAACGTAGGCAGCTTTCGAGAGACAGTATTCTGCTGAACTTCTTGATTTTCCATGATTTGCGTTGCGTAGTCTGCAAGGATTTACTTTTCTTGAAATCCACCTATGTATGTGGCGACTATCGGAGACCATGCGGCGACCATCTGCGTTTAAACTCAGTTACGCAAGCCGACCGATATAGCATACCGCACATTCAGGACTTTGCATTCCGCCTTGCTGGATCAGTCGTTTTATCGGATGTCACCTATGTAGTAATGTTTCTTGTATTTGTGCAAACAGTAAAAATAACAACGAAATAATGGATTAAACACAACGGGGTTAAAATACAAGAAAAGGGCAAAGCCTGCTTCCATTCACAGACCGTGACATATCCAGGTCGCTACATGCCAACATATATTTCAAATTATTAATTATGTCTATTTATTTAACAGCGGTATCCCACAAGAATTTCATTTGTCAGGTTGTCATAATTATCAAACTTTAAAGCTGAACTGCATAATGTCTAAACCAGTGGTTTTGTAACCAGGGTTCCGCGGAACTTTAGGGTTCCACCAATACAGTCCAGGGGTTTTGCAAGTTTCAATTTTGAATGAATAAACATTAAATAAACATTGCTTTTTTTTTTACATAAGACAATCAAATTATTGCACAGAGGTTCCTTAAGTCAGTAGAATGTTTCCATGGGGTTCCAGTGCAGCAAAACGGTTAAAAATCACTGGTCTAAACGTATCATTACTTCGTTTAGCAAGGGCCAATAATGTAAAACCCTATCATTAAGGGTAAATGTAAAGATCATCGACAAATTAGCAATCTTGTACTATTGCGCAACATTTTAGACAGACCAGACCGGAAATTACACTATTTAATTTATTATAAAACAGTGTTTGCTCCAGTTAAGATAAACTTATTTAAAATCTCAGGAACTGCAAAAACAAGGGACTGAAGGAGTGTTTATAGTTAGTAAAATATCAGAAATAATAAAAACTCTGTGCTTAGATACTTTAATACGTTAGAAATAATTACGTTAGAAAACTTAAAAGAATATATTATAATAAATATACATTTAAATAATTAATAACACACTACAAAGCCTATTTTAAAATGTATTTGTTAAGTTGTACTTTATTAAATGTAAATAAAATAGAACTTGTATTTTGTCGAACATTATCCACCAATATTTTAAAACTCATTTTGACTGTATGCTATATTTAACTAATAACTCTAGTATTATTTAAAGTTGATATAAGATAGGATATTTATGTTTATCCCAGTGAATGGGAAAACGAAGGGGGTTAACACACGGGGAATCGTCAGATCACCTCGCGCCAACCGTCGGGTTACCGAAGCTATTGCAGTGTGTATATGATAGACACGTTCCTTCCAATTTTGTAGAACCTATTAATCCGCTGGGTTCAGGCAATGTCCGTTAAGTGCCTTGCCCAAAGACACAACCGACTAGCTAGCGACCAATTTCGTACCTTCAACCCTTCGGCCGAAAGGCGACACACTAACCCGTCGAACTAAAAAATAAAAGCAATTCGTTAAATTAATCTGGTTTGCCAAGGTGTTGCACTTTGTTAGTCTGGTTGGCAGCGCACAATGTGCATATAATGGTTGGAAATATCTGTTAAGTATAATATGTATTTATATAAATTTATAATTTAGGTCAGGACGAAATAATATGTAAAATACGACATTATAAACAATATGTAATCAATTTTATCTTGGCGTACCTTAGGCCTATGTGCAAAAACTAAACTTTCAATAGCAATGTGTTTTTTATATTAAAACCGCGATATAATACATGGGCACACAATATTGGATTGGTAGTACCTATACGTACACATATTTACCCACATGCGCATTCATTTGGCTTTCAATATTAATACTGATTATTTTATGGATTATATTATAGTAACATATATTTTGACAGGTTAAAATACTTAAAGTATTGCCATCATTCAAATTAAATATTGAAAAATCTAAAAAATAGCTGAGGGTTTTATGAATAGGATAATGTCCTTAAATTAAACCGTTCTCGTATATTTTCTTTTCCCAATCGATTGGAGTGTTTGTGAATAACTTTTTTATTCTTGTATAACTACCCAGAAAGTTTTTCGCTTAATTTCTTTGTTTTTTCAAATGTATTTGATTTTATGTCGAGTTGGGTTTATTTTCATTACTTTGCTTTTTAATATATTGGCGAGTTTTACCGAAATTATGTTGGTTGTATCATTGTAGAGTATAATTTTTTACTAAGAGTTATTTTGTCTTTACACATTTGATTATGCACTCGTTCAAAATAACTTTTTAATTTATTTATCACTGCACAGTCTTCCAGAATATGATTGATATTGCCAATGGGTAATTTGCAGAATTTACAATTTGTCGTGATATCTTGGAGTACTTACTTTGAGGTAGAAGCGACTCAAACGATGTTACAACCAGCGCCATTTTGACAGGGGACAAAGCTATATAACACCACTTTAACATAAGGTGCAATTTTAATTGAAATACATAATTTACATGACAGATTAGTTAAAGCGTCATCAAAGGCGAATTCTCGATTTTTGTTGGTTTTGAGTGGATTTCATGCACGTTAATATGGAAATACTACCCAATTATAAGGTAGCTGATATGTTTATTAATTATTTCGAAAACTATTAAAAACGAATTTAATATTTAAGTTAATTTATAGAGTAAGTTGTTTGATCTAATCTAATCCTAAGATTTTGGAGTATATGGGTTCATTTCCATATTTCTCGGAAATTTCATTTGGTGAATTACGACAAAATTGCTACTGTACATTGAATATGCATTATGGTTAATATTTCATTTTATTATTAATACTGATATGGGTGGGATTAATTTTTGAGAATTTTAAACTTCAGTTCATACATATTTATCCGTTTTAAAAGGGTACAAAATCAGGCGTTCAATTTAGTTTTTTTTCTATTCCCATCTCTTGAAATAATCTAGTATCAGATTACTGAGCTAATATAAAATGCTGGAAATATCCAAATTAATATGCTGTGGGCATTTCAGCTCCGAGAACCTAACGGAGAGCACGTAGTCGGTTACGAAGTCTACCAGGGTCGTTTTGGTTTATTACCAGGAAAACAACGTGGGTAATATTATTACAGCTAGCGGCTTACTTCACATCAGCCATTTATGCGTCGCTCTAAAAACTAAATGAACTTACAGTCCTGACCATGAAATTTAGTACCTATAGCTAGTCGTGAATTTAATACTTCTACCAGCAACCGAAACACTTTGACAAAACACCATAGAATATAATTGAGTTCTTTAAACAATGTAAATCTTGTAAATGAACACCACTGTTGCGCTCCCGGAGATGAGTAACTTCTTTTGTTGTATTTACAAAACATGAGACTCTGTACGGTACTGCCGCAAAGGGGAAACCCTTCTTAGCAACAAATATCAGCTTTACGTGGGCATTATCGCTATGGAACCGATGAAGGTATTTATTAAAGCCTCACTGAAGCCAGTTTATAATAAGAGATTAAGATTGTATATAGTTAAAATTGATTTTTTTACTTTAATCGGGCACTTTCCCTACTTTTTTCAGCTATTGTATGAAAACACGGTCCACATGAATAAAAAATGTATACATCCGAATACAAACTATTATTTTAAAAACCGGCGAGGATATACTTAAAAGAACTAATCTAGCCGAGTAACTACATTGTTCCAGTTTGTAGGCCTGTCGCAATTCGAATGTATAAGACAGCCGACAGAAGCAAAATTGACCAACGCTCCAGCAATTAGCTTTGAAAAGGGCGAGTCCACGAGCCAACATAATGCTTTACCTAAATATACCGCGATTTGACTACGCATATTGATATATTTCTGTTATATGAACTGAATATCTGTGTTGATTATTATGCTCATAAGTAATGACATAAATTTAATACCCGCTTGCCTGTACAATAAAAAGTTACTATGACTCATCATCCCGTATTGGTTTTATTATTGGGTTAATACTTTGATATATTTATTTACTTAGGGTGTGCTATATTAAGCCTATTTACATGATCGGGGTTGTGATGCAAGTAAACTCGCTTTGATCCGCATAGATCTAGCGCCAGAAGAAAAGCATTAACCATCACATTCATAGCAGGGTTTTGTCAAAGACACAATTTTGAATGAAAAAATGTATTTCAGACTTTTATTTTGTAACTACACGCATAATGTGTCAATGAATATTTAGGTTCTTTATACAAATGATATATAGGTTAAACTACAAATACAGTGTGAATCCTCTGGTTAAAATTGCTGGTAAGGGCAGACGTAAATCGTATACTGCATCTTATACAGTAACCAATTAGGAAAAAAAGAAAGCTATGCCACACGGTTTAGTCTAAGCAATTGTAACACAAATGGCCATTGTTAGATACAACGTTTATAACGAAAATTATAATGGTTTAGCAGAGACATCAAAAACTAGAGAGTGTCAACCAAGTGTTTAACCATCACTATTTGTAAAACACATGTTGTATACCCTATATTCATGCTACAGGGTCCCTAACCATAATTTGTATTTTATACACTGAGTATGTAGTTTTTGTTTCTGCAAGCATAAACGCATGGGTCCCATAGTTAACATACCAAACATATTTTGAATATTAAGTTAAATAAAGAATAAACGTCTTAAATTTACGAACATTTCACCACAAATGTTTTAAATTATAGCTTCTTCTCAAGCGCTGTAGTGAAATAAAGCTAAATTCCCAAATAGTCCGATTAAGTTTTTTATGGTTTCAGGGAATTCCCCTGGGTTACGTAGATAAGTTTTTGTTTTTACATAAGTGAGTCATGTTATGTAGCAATTTTTAAAGTTTTAATCTGATTTGTCGACTTCTTGTTGGAGATGTCAGTGCGATATGTCATGCCTGTCACAATCATAATTCAGGAACATATCTTCGTTTTCATGGAAATTAACCTCAGTAAATATTTTCTTTATTTAATTGGCACAGAGTGTCTAATGTTTAACATTTTACCAAATTTTATCAAAATTAGAGCAGCCGTTCAAACGCTATGGCCACAAAATCTAATTTATTAGAAAAAAAAATGTTTTGGTTTTTTAACGTATGAGGGGAATTCATCTAGAATCATTACCCAAATTTTTGGTTTCTGCATATTTAGACCATGTTGACTTACAAATGTCACATTTTCATTGCGATTTCATTACTCCTTTTGGTAGATGTCGGGGCGACATGGCATGCTTGTCACAATCATGATTTAAGACTATATCCTATTTTTTGGGGTATTTCCCTAGGTAATTTCAATATTTCTTCTAAGTGTTAAATCAGTGACTAATGCACTTACATTCCGACAAATCTGATTCAAATTGTAACACCCGTTCAAGCGCTATGCCCAAAAAAGTCATTTTTTTTAGAACAAAATAGCGTTTTGGTTTTTAACGCCCCAAGGGAATTCCCCTAAATTTATCACCCAAAATTTTAGTTTCTGCATATCTAAACCATGTACTCTAACAAATTACAAAGTTTCATTGCGATTTAATTACCCCTTCTGATGAATGTCGGAGCCACAAGCCACGCCTGTCACAATCGTGATTGAGAACAAAATCTGGGTTTTTAGGGTATTTCCCTAGATAAATTTTGTATTTCTTTTAAGTGTTATATCAGTTGCTAATGCTCTATATTATACCAAATCTAACTAAAATTGAAGTAGACGTTCAATCCCTATGCTCAAAAAAGCTAATTTTTTAGATAAAATTACCATTTTGTTTTTTTACCTCCCAGGGGAATTCCCATGGCTAAATTACCCAAAATTGTAGTTTCTGCATATCTAGACCATGTGTGCTAACAAATATTAAAATTTCATTCCAATTCCATCACCCCTTCTGGTAGATGTCGGAGCCACAAGCCATGCCTGTCAAACCTTTAACGAAAAAAAAAATAAAAAAAACAGACAAAAACAATATGTGTCCCATTTTTCCAAATGGGACCCATAAATATGCAAACACATTGTATAAACAATGGATTGAGACATCTTAAATCCGTCCTGCCCAAAAAAAGCAATCAGGGAAGTATCATTTTTTTACACAAAGAAAAGATTCAAGACACAAATTTTTAAAACAGAGAAACTGGCTTTACACAATATATGCAGCACGGCGTTGGACCAGGTTATGTGGCATTTCTCACGATTACACAATAATTTGCTATGGGCCGCTTCATCAACCTAGCAGCAGTCTACACTTGGACTAAAGAAGTACAACATTTCTTATAGCAATATTGTCCTTTTTCTCCCTCCAATTCTGTCGGAAGATTATTGATCAGGGATACTCTTGGATCCAGCGTTTTGAGAACTCGTCAGCGAGATACTGCACTACTCGGTAACGTTGTTTATCTCCAATCGATGCAAGAGCAAAAAATAACGGATGAATTCGTCCGTTGGTAAGCAGTTGGTTGTTGTTACAAATACAGATTCGGGCGTCGACTGGTCGAAATTTCGGTAGACTTGCTCTATTGGTTGTGACCGTAAAAACGTATTGGGCAAGTCTTTATGACTTTCGAGAAAAGACTCATGAGCATGCTGTGGCTTAAAATCCGGTTTCGTCTTCTTCAATCGGCAAGCTGCCCAGTGACGGTTCGTCACCATCCGGAAGTTGTGGTAGTTCTACTTCACGTAAGTACTCATATCAATTTAGTTTATTTGGTTCTAAAATCTTGCTGTGAAGCGGGAATTTGTTTAATGAGCACAACGTCAGGTAGTTTCATCTCTTTGTCGCCAGCAAGAGGAAGAACAGAAGTGGTTTCAACATTGATCGGTTCGGAAGTAGTTATTGTACACAATTTAAAGTATGTGGCGCGACCACTTGGCTAAGCTTGTAGCTGATCGGCCAGTTAAAGGTAACAGAATGTGCGGTTTGGACCAGAATCGAGAAGAGCGTATACTCTGTCTCGTTGCCTCCGCTTCTAACGCGCACTAGAACAACGACTAGATCAGTGGTTCTTAAACTTTTTCAGTCGCGCCCGCCTTGATATTTGTGATTTATGCTCACGCCTCACCTACTCAAAAATCAAATTTACGAAAAATAGAGCCCTGCTTAGTGTGAAGGATGCAACTGTTTTTGGGAAACTAGTTGTTTAATTTGGGGCTTTGTTGAAGACAACGAACATCGAAGATCTGCTTCGCATTCCAGTTTGTTAGACATTTTTTTATACTGTTTTTCATCAATATGTCACTGTCATGCTCGCGCCCACCTTGAGAAGCTTTCACGACCCCAAAGGTGGGTGCGCCCCACAGTTTAAGAACCCCTGGACTAGATAGTCAAAGGATGTGTTTGACCGTGTTGTAATCCGTTTTATTTGGTGTTTTGGGGTTATATTTTGGGTCATGGAGAAAATGTGGTGGAAGGTGTCAAGTAACCTTATATGTTGCATCTGCTTTGATGTGGGCACTCCGTACAGAAAGGCTACCTTTATACGTTTTGTCATTGTGCATTATATACTGCAGGTTGTCGTTTTCAGTATCTTCCCCTTTATCCGGCTTTGTTTTAGTGCATGTACTAATAGAGTGTCGAAACGTGGCTTAGCAGTAATGAACTAATAATATAAGGAGTCGCTTTGTTTATTTTTTCAGTAAAAGTTATGATGACTAAATAATATGTATCATGCAACTTAATTTGCATTTGATATTGAGCATGGTTTAAACATTATAACATACCTTAGTTTAATTTGTTCATTTTTTTGCCTCAGTATTTAAAAATGGCAAACAAATAAAATCACGACACAGGAACAGTAAAAGACTACAAACCGAACAGTCTTTAAAACACGTTATTAAAAAAAGGATATAATTTAGGAAAAAATAATTTAATTAAGACCAAACGATACACCTGAAGCGAATGACTTGGTTGACTAATTAATTATACTTTAACTTTAAACACTGTCCCTTCTGTTACGGCCTTTGTGCCTAATATAGTGTGGTCCCAGAACCCTGTTCTAACGGCCAATCGTGAGACCTGTCTGCCTTAGTCTACTATAAATAATATGCCAATACGATAGGGCGATTTAATAGAACGTAAAAGATTAACACGACTAAAAGAATAATAAAAACTGCGACAACCGTCAACTGGTATCCGATAACGGTACACGACCACGATGTCACTCAATACACCGTACAATACTCAATACCCAACCGTAATACTCAAAGATACAGCTTACTCGCGAAACGACGCGATCAACAATCAAAATACCATCCGACCGTTGGGATGCACAACGAGAACTCCTTCTTTAGATCCATTCCGAACGGACAACAATAAAAGCGCGCGCAAACAAACAGGTGCGAACTAATAATTATCTGTGCGTGCGGGTAGAATAGGCTAGAACGCCTGAAGAGGTGCAGCTTACGAACACAGTGAATAAAGGTAAGTGCACAGTGACACGATTAAAGTGGAAAAGTTACATACAACACACAAAACCAAAATACCAATAACCCTAAAACATTACATTGACCAATCCATTACAACTGTGAGCATGAGGTGTCTTACGATACCCGTGGATAAAGGCAGGCTTCCCACCCACGAGGATATAAATGAACCAACCATCCACACACTGTAATAGCTCCAGCAACTCGACTGTGAGCATGAGGTGTCTTACGATACCCATGGATAAAGCCAGGCTTCCCACCCACGAGGATATAAATGAACCAACCATCCACACACTGTAATGGCTCCAGCAACTCGACTGTGGGCATGAGGTGTCTTACGATACCCGTGGATAAAGCCTGGCTGCCCATCCACGAGGATATAAATAAACCAACCACCCACACACTGTAATAGCTCCTGCAACTCGACTGTGAGCATGAGGTGTCTTACGATACCCGTGGATAAAGCCTGGCTTCCCACCCACGAGGATATAAATGAACCAACCACCCACACACTGTAATAGCTCCTGCAACTCGACTGTGGGCATGAGGTGTCTTACGATACCCATGGATAAAGCCTGGCTTCCCACCCACGAGGATATAAATAAACCAACCATCCACACACTGTAATATCTCCAGCAACTCGACTGTGGGCATGAGGTGTCTTACGATACCCATGGATAAAGCCTGGCTTCCCACCCACGAGGATATAAATGAACCAACCATCCACACACTGTAATAGCTCCAGCAACTCGACTGTGGACATGAGGTGTCTTACGATACCCGTGGATAAAGCCTGGCTTCCCACCCACGAGGATATAAATGAACCAACCATCCACACACTGTAATAGCTCCAGCAACTTGACTGTGAGCATGAGGTGTCTTACGATACCAGTGGATAAAGCCTGGCTTCCCACCCACGAGGATATAAATGAACCAACCATCCACACACTGTAATAGCTCCAGCAACTCGACTGTGGACATGAGGTGTCTTACGATACCCGTGGATAAAGCCTGGCTTCCCACTCACGAGGATATAAATGAACCAACCATCCACACACTGTAATAGCTCCAGCAACTTGACTGTGAGCATGAGGTGTCTTACGATGCCCGTGGATAAAGCCTGGCTTCCCACCCACGAGGATATAAATGAACCAACCACCCACACAATGTAATAGCTCCTGCAACTCGACTGTGGGCATGAGGTGTCTTACGATACCCATGGATAAAGCCTGGCTTCCCACCCACGAGGATATAAATAAACCAACCATCCACACACTGTAATATCTCCAGCAACTCGACTGTGGGCATGAGGTGTCTTACGATACCCATGGATAAAGCCTGGCTTCCCACCCACGAGGATATAAATAAACCAACCATCCACACACTGTAATAGCTCCAGCAACTCGACTGTGGGCATGAGGTGTCTTACGATACCCATGGATAAAGCCTGGCTTCCCCC
>CH002130.1:131061-174712 GCA_000149265.1 Ciona savignyi | reverse complement strand
TTCCTTAGAAATTTATGACCAAATATAACGCTTGAGAAGTGTGTCTTTTGTTTATATCAGCTCATTAGAGATGTCTAATTGTGCATACCATATATTTAAGACAATGAAATATTATCTTTGTTGAATATTTATTTCCACCATGGTAACATTTTTACATGCTGTGTTACAAAGTTTACACAAGCTGATACTTTATGAAAATCCTTTTAATATCAGGTGCTTTAATGCTTCTTATTAGTAGGGGATACAAAACCGATTTGAAAATATATTTTGGAAAAAAAAATTAGTTTAACAAAATAACAACAAGTCTATTATACATTTATATAGAAAACATCAAAGTCAGTGTGTAAAATAAAAGCGCGTCACTTTTCTTTCTACTTACTCAGCTAATAAATATTCTGGATATAACAATACAATGTCAGTACGGAGAAAAAAGTAGCGAAGGAGTTTACAGGTTTGGGATATTTTGCATGAATTCCATGTCGTATGTTATATTAAAAACATGGAAATTGTGGTTTCAAACAAGAGGTGTCAATGACCTGGCACATTGCCCAGTACCAGATTAAAAGTGCTTCGTTATAAGTTCTGTAGACAAGTGAACTTTAAAAGTTCCATTGTAGAGAAGGCAACAGACACAGTCGCCGATATATACACGACACCATGTTAATCCATTTTACTCATCTCGTATTTCGTGGAGATTTCTTCCTCATCTGACTCGAGCACCGGGAGAGCGATGTCGGCGATCGTTTGCGGGATGTTCTCTTCGATCCATTTCAAGTCTTCCTCGGTTTTATCGACGCTCTGTCGCTCCTGCTGCTTCCCCCCGCGCATCTTCACCGTCTCCAGCGCTCCCGACAACATCGGCTCCTGGTCGTCGCTCTCGTTCCCATCCACCATCGGTGAGTACGCGTAGCGCTGGTTGTTCGCATTCGGCCGCCACAACACCATGATCACCAGGAGGATGATGGAGAAGAGAATGTGCCAGAACGCAGTGTCCACCCACAGTTCCGGCCAGTCCTCCACACACCGCGCATTGTGGATTCTTGAAGACCACAGTATCATGATAATTGATGCGATCACACAGAATATAATGGTGTTGGAGAAATGTCGGTAGAGAGAGAGTTTGGTTGTGTTTCTGCGAAGACGTAATGTTTTCATTGTTTGTAGCAGACTCATGAACACCCACCAACAAATAACAGCATCTAGAATAGCAAGAGGAATGAAGGATAACAGCAGGGCCTTGTTGTCGGGGTCATGCAGAGGTGATTCATTCCGTATCATGGACTCGACGATAGCCAGCACAAAGTACAATCCGCCCACAACAATAATTCTGTGTAGCATCGGCCCCAATCTGGGCTTAACAATCCCAAATCCAAGGCTGACAATGATGACAAGCATTCTTGCGACGGTGCGCTTCATTGCCGACACTACCTCGGCGAATCTGGCTGCTCCTGGCACTGACACACCACTTTGGTCAACACTCAAATATTCAGAGTAAAAAACAGCTTTTTCTACCATTCCGAGCAGTATAACTCCTCCAATCCAGAATTGCACTCGAAGCAGTTCTCGGTAGTTGCATGCTGACATGACGAGCCATATAACTGCGTAGAAGGAGTAGAGAATGCACATGCACATGTAGAAAGTAAGCAGGGGGTATTCATGAGCAGAGAGATATCCAACCGGGCTCTTCAGTTCAATGGTGACATCAAACGCAGATTCATCATCACCTTCCAGCCACGAATAAAACAGATAGTAAGATTGTTCTGGGACAACAGCTACAACAAATTTGGAATCTTTTGGAGCATTGCACACATTATCTGAGGCAGAATTTTCATTTTCATCCTGACTTTTCCCGTCGTCTGGAGATTCCAAATCGCGTTTCTTTCTAGCTTCCGGTGCTTTTGTTGTTGTTGTTTTTAGTGTTGTTGTTGTAGTTGCTGTTGTTGTAGTTGTTTTCGCTGGTGTTGTAGTTGTTGCTTTCGGTGAAACTGTTGTTGCTGTTTTCTGTGTGGTAGTGAGAGGTGCCAGAGTTTTCCAGTCGTTGTAACACAACAACTTATTCACCGGTGAACTGCACTTAATTGAATCATTAGATTCCGGAATCAGTTGAGTTCCAAGGGTTTTAATCTGATAATTGAGCAAATATTGCTCTTTTCCATCCATTCTATAGTTGGCAGGTCGGAAGGTGATATTTGTTTCAAAGTCTTTCTGCCATTGCAGGGAAGGGGAGGAATATGCACCGAAGCAAGAAGAACTTCGAATCTGCCAAAATAGTTTGGATTCTTTCTCACTTTTACAGTCTTTTTTTCCTGTGATTGTTATTTTAACGATGGAGTCTTTGGTACAATGTTTTGACGATATAAATCTTTTGGCTTTGTTGTCGAGAGTTCGTTTAAAGCAGGCCTTGCTCTGGCGCCGACAGACAACCTTGCAGGGAAACCCAGCAAATTAAAAGTTGGAATAAAGATCTCATGATCAGTTTAATTATATACACAAGCTGGTTCGCAGGTGAATTAACCTATATATTACGTGATGTACATTAAGTGGGGTTTTAAAACATCTGAAGAGAGATATAAAATTATATCATTATTTACAGGTTACAATAAACGTTGAATGTTTACTTGTATTAAAACATTATAATGCAAGTAACAATAAATTTTTGTTGGTTATATAATATGGGGATGCATAATCTTTAAGATTTAAAAAAGAATAACGCAGGTATTTGATTATTTACATATATATATACACGAGATTAGAGTAAAACATTAAACACTGGACAAAAACAACAAAAAAAAAGAATATTTCCAAATAGAATTCAAAATTACTTTTCTAGATGTGATCTCATATAATTAAACAAGTCCTGCAACCTTGAATTACCCATGTGTCAAACTTCTTAGGCCCTACTGGAAAGTTCGTATGATGCGCCAGATATATCTAGCGTGGCGCACGGACTACTTTTTCGGGTATTGGCACAGAAAACTCCAAAAATCATGCTGGCGTGGCTGCACTTTCTTTCATTTATGTCAGTAATTTTGATACTTTAAACTTTATATTTTAAAGTTTTAATTGAAAATGTTACAACTTCGTTTGTTGTGGCCCAAATTAGTTTTGCTGGCGTGGCACAAAATTAAGGTTAAAAATGTTGGCGTAAAAATCGGCGCACACATTACGAACTTTCCAATAGGGTCCTTAGCCACCTTTGGAGCCTGGGAATGTAATTAAGTAGTATTAAAAATGCAAAGAAATTGAATTGCCTTCTCGAAGATACTTTGCTACAATCACGCTTCTCAGTTAAAATGACATCATAATTAATAAATCCACAATAATTGAGATTACTTTAGTAAAGATCATACACTATCTGAAACAACCAATGTTAAAGGCATTTTAATGTACAGAGATTTATGTCTTCCCGGTCTGTGTGTTTAGCTCGCAAATACCTTAATATCGGTGTAAACTGTTTTTTTTACCGCACACTCTTCTTCAAGGCTCTAAATCGTTTAGTCTTAATTAAATTTCGATTGCTAAATATGGTTCATTTACCTAGGTTTGGCGGCCGCGTCCGCTATATATTCATTAATTTATATCCTTTTTGTACTGACGTGTTCTAACGACTGTTCGTTTTGCCATCTTTTCCCGTTTCTGTATCGTTATTATATTCGTTTGCCATTTTTAAAAACTGGGGCAAAAAATGAATAAACTAACTAAACTAAACTTGTTCCACGACTCCACGCAAAATTGCAAACGTGTAGCTCAACTCTAGTTCAGTTGTCAGCATATGACCGTGACGTCATAACCAATATTAAAACGGATGATATCAAGCATTCAAATACTAGGAATTCAAAGTAACCAGGTATTATCTTTCAAAGCTGCAAATTCTCGTACGATAATTCCTCATTTAGCATTTTATTTATTTTGTAAATACCACCAAGAACAAAAATGTATAAAGTCGTTAGAGATATTTAAAGGCCGTTTGCTCGGTCTTCAGCCAATAGACTGTAGATCCACACCAGCGACCTCGTTGACTAGACCGTTGTATCCTTACCTGGGATATAAGGGTTTGGTGTTTTATCCTCGTGAATGTAAAACGGTAAAAATAGCACACTTGTCACCACAGCTATTGCAGTGTATTGAATATGATTGTGACTTTCTGACTTCAGGCGATGTCTACTGCACCCATTTAACCCAATTGAAAAATGGTTAACGAATTAATCCAACAACCTTCCAGCTTAAAGCCTTTAGCACCCCTGCTTTATTTTTAGCTTATATCGGGGCAAGTGCATTTGGCCGCTCGTCGCTAAACCAAAAGGTCACTTTAGGCTGTCCTTTCCAGTTTGTAACGTCGGTGCTTGTCTAAGTCTGACTCCAGTAACTTGCAGCATAAAATTCATACAATTGACTTTAGACGCACGGTAATACTTTATTCTGTAAGCTGCTTTCTATTACTTAGAATGCAGCGCATAGTATCGCGGTGAATAGCAATATATTGTACGGTACATACAAACCAATATATAGCAAGGAGGGAAGACTTTTGACGCCCATTTTAATCGCGACTGGCGTTTTAAATACAAGGGCGTGCAGTCGTCGTAAATACGACGCAAATTACAAAATAGCGCTTACCAGTCTTATAATCAGCGACAAAGCACGACCTGGGAGGAGCGGATTTCTACACTCGTTTCGAAAACTGTCTATTAAAGCGTATACGCTTACAATTATATAACTTCCGGACTTTTCGACTACCAATAACGCCAAAGAAGCAACGAAAACATGATTCAAACGGCGCGTCAATTTTCACTTTACACGACAGACAAGAATTAAACATAGACGCGCCTGATTTACTGCTGAGTCGGTTGCTGTATGGACGTATAGGGTCATATGACAAAATATCGCAAGCGCCACTAACCCATTTTCTGAGACGGTGTTCGTGCACTTGTGGATGTTGTCGGTTTGTTCTGTTTGCGAACCTGGTCGTAAAAGATTTTTTCCTTCTTCGTTCGTCGGAATTTCCACGGCGAAGCTTAACCTTGGACTGTAGAAAACGACTTCTTCTGGTTTATGCAGATTCCTGTCGATGTCTTGGCTCAATTAGGTAAATTAGACAGTTCTTAATCTTGAACAATAGACGTCAACGTCGTTGACTTGAATTAGTGACGACAAAAAAACTTTATGCGGTTTCTTCTGTAAACAGTTCAATACGGTAACTTCGGATTTTTGGTTCTTTTACAACTTCGAAATGAAGCTTCGGTTATACACTTTTCTTCTGGAAGGTTTCGTGTTCAAATCACGTCGGGTTCAACAATTTAGCACCCTACTTTTCTTTTAAAGTTTCTTATAGGGGCAAGCGCATTTGGCCGCTCGTCGCTAAACCAAAAGGTCACTTTAGGCTGTCCTTCGAGTTTGTAAGGTCGGTGCTTGTCTAAGTCTGACTCCAGTAACTTGCAGCATATAATTCATACAATAGAATATAAACGCACGGTAATATTTTATTCTGTAAGCTGCATTCTATTACTTAGAATGCAGCGCATATATTAACGCGATTGGTGGCAATGTCTTATGTACGGCATACACAACAGTATATAAAGAAAGGAGGAAAGAACTTTGACACCAATCTTAATCGTTCACATACGGGTTCTACAACAATATACGTGATCATTATACATAAACAATTATATTAGTTCACGAAAGCATCGATTCACCACAAAAGTTTGTTTGTTTTCAGATTACGAGCCAAGAGTGTGCAGTACATGCAGTTTAACTAATTGATTGAACATGCCCGGAGCTGCGGCTTCAAGCAAGAGGTGCTAAGGACCGTATTCCAGAACACGTTTCTGGTACTGAATTAGGCTAACCAAAATGAATTTTTTACACAAAACGATCAAAACAGCTGGGAACGTATGGCATAATTTCGGAAGGATAATTTAGGAAACATTGGTGCGGATCTTAACGTTGATTGAGAGGCCAGCGGAAATCGGAACAAAGGAATTTGGAACAGGCACAGCTGTGCATGCACTAAGGGCTTATTTTATCAACATTCGAACAATATAAGCGTTTATTGAATATATGAAACAATAATTAAATCAACATTTGAACAATATAAGCGTTTATTGAATATATGAAACAAAAATTAAATCAACATTTGAACAATATAAGCGTTTATTGAATGTATGAAACAAAAATTAAATCAACATTTGAACAATATAAGCGTTTATTAAATATATGGAACAATAATTAAATCAACATTTGAACAATATAAGCGTTTATTGAATATATGAAACAATAATTAAATCAACATTTGAACAATATAAGCGTTTAGAGAATATATGAAACAATAATTAAATCAACATTTGAACAATATAAGCGTTTATTGAATATATGAAACAATAATTAAATCAACATTTGAACAATATAAGCGTTTATTGAATATATGAAACAATAATTAAATCAACATTTGAACAATATAAGCGTTTAGTGAATATATGAAACAATAATTAAATCAACATTTGAACAATATAAGCGTTTAGAGAATATATGAAACAATAATTAAATCAACATTTGAACAATATAAGCGTTTATTGATTATATGGAACAAAAATTAAATCAACATTTGAACAATATAAGTGTTTATTGAATATATGGAACAATAATTAAATCATCATTTGAACAATATAATCGTTTATTAAATACACGGGACAAAAATTTAATCAACATTTGAACAATAGAAGCGTTTATTAAATATATGAAACAAAAATTAAATCAACATTTGAACAATATAAGCGTTTATTGAATAGATGGAACAATAATTAAATCAACATTTGAACAATATAAGCGTTTATTGAATATATGGAACAAAAATTAAATCAACATTTAAACAATATAAGCGTTTATTAAATGTATGAAACAAAAATTAAATCAACATTTGAACAATATAAGCGTTTATTGAATATATGGAACAATAATTAAATCATCATTTGAACAATATAATCGTTTATTAAATACACGGAACAAAAATTTAATCAACATTTGAACAATACAAGCGTTTATTAAATACACGGAACAAAAATTAAATCAACATTTGAACAACATAAGCGTTTATTGAATGTATGGAACAATAATTAAATCAACATTTGAACAATATAAGCGTTTATTGAATATATGGAACAATAATTAAATCATTATTTGAACAATATAATCGTTTATTAAATACACGGAACAAAAATTCAATCAACATTTAAACAATATAATCGTTTATTGAATACATAAAACAAAAATTAAATCAACATTTAAACAATATAATCGTTTATTGAATATATGGAACAATAATTAAATCAACATTTGAACAATATAAGCGTTTATTAAATGTATGAAACAAAAATTAAATCAACATTTGAACAATATAATCGTTTATTGAATATATGGAACAATAATTAAATCAACATTTGAACAATATAATCGTTTATTGAATACATAAAACAATAATTAAATCAACATTTGAACAATATAAGCGTTTATTGAATATATGAAACAATAATTAAATCAACATTTGAACAATATACGCGTTTATTGAATATATGGAACAATAATTAAATCAACATTTAAACATTATAAGCGATCAATGAATACAATATAATTAAATCAAAACACGCCTTAAAGAATGTATTAATAATACAGGGTTTAATTTATGCCCTTAGTCAAAATATATCAGCAACATAAACATAATATGGGAATGGTGATGTTAGATATAATTGTTTGTGCGTTGTATACGATGGGTCAGTTGTGCTGCATAACTATACGTAGCTCCAGTGTGGTATTAGTGCTTTATAGCTTTATACAGAAGACAATGTTAGGATATTATACATTCGTGTTTTTTTTTTTTTCTTTTTGAATCAGTAACCACTTGTTTTGGTTCAGTTGTTGAGGATTTGTATTCTTCAAATGCTACTTCCTTCTAAAACGAAATCCTGAAAGAAAATTTAAAAGAAGGTAAACATGTGGTTAAGCCACAATACAATACTTTACTTATATTTTACTCGCAGACAGTGTTATCACATGGAAAATCGTCAGCTTATTCCCAGTCACCAATACCGAAGCAATTGCATGGTATTCTGAAACTAAACTTAATATTATGGTATGGACTTGTCGATAATTGAAATAAGTCGACAGGGTATAAATGTGGTAATTTTACAAAAAAAAATATTACAAAGTTAAATAATGCATATTTAATAACGGTTAAAAATGAGTAGGTCGTGTGGCAGGATGGATAACTAAACCAATTCATTATTCCTATCATTATAGAAGAACAGTCTTAGGGACGAGCCCATAAAATATTCGAACCCTGGCCAGATTAAACAAAAAAGAAAAAAAACTTGCCCATTCCGATTTGGCAACTAATATTCTATTAAATAAAAAAAAAGTAAATCCAAATGATACAACAGCATTTTAAAAAATATTTCAATAAGAAAATGGTAGGTATTTTGTCGACTATTCTTGATTGAGGTTTGGTTAAGTTGTCAATCAAATCACCGATAAGCTATATTAGTAAACCGCAGTGTGCAATGTTTTTTTTTTGATTTTGTGGTTTAAGCAAGCATTGATTAAAATTAAATGTAACTCAATTTCCATATTTATTTATCATAAACTTCAATAGGGTATTAATTATTAGAAATCTTTTTTTTTATTTTTTATGCGTTTGTATCATGGAAACAAAAACAAACCAAACTAGTTGATAAGTAGCACAGTCCAATTACACCACCTAAATGCATATGACGCATACACATTGTGGTATATATAGGGTACAGACAGTAGGGCCAGGTGTTAGTTTGAGGGATAGTTTAACTTACAAAGGTGACACAATGTGGCAAACAAGTTGGTGGGATGTATTTTAAAGTCAGCCGCATAAAAATATCAAGCTTTGGGAGGGGGTGTGGGGATCTTGTAGTAGTGATGAGGATATCTAGTGATTGGGACAGGGTAATATTGTGGTATGGACTTGTCGGTAATTGAAATAAGTGGGCAGGGTATTAAAGTAGTAATGTGTGTGTTTCATGACAATAAAGCTCATTATAAACAACTCAGTCCATTTTACATACAACCGCGCAGAAATTGGTCAGGGTGAAGATCGAACCGAAAACCTGTCTGGTTATAACCTCCACTCTTGTATATGAGCTATTGTGTGAAGTAACCTGGTTCCAACCATAACAGTTGGCTCCCATTTTGGTGCTTCCATTTGATGGTTACTATTTATTAACTGATCAAGTGGAACAAAATATTTAATTATTTAAGCATTAGTTTCTTTTCATGCCAAAAATTAGTTTTAAAATATTGAAATACATAGTTTTTTGGGTGTGTATACAAAAAGTTACATAGCCTATTATATTTATTCCTATTTTAAAAGTGAAAATTGCCATATATTAAATAAACAAATGAAATAAGATAATTTCCATGATGATTATCCAAACAACCAAAGTAATCTTAAATCAATGAAACTCCATAAAGGAATCATACACAACATCACATGAAAATGAGGTTTACCTGGGGAGAAGGGAGTTGTTGTATTGCTTCTTGCAACATAAGTCGACCTTCTGGTGAAAGTTTGTTCCAATTCAAAGCCAGTTCCGATATTTTGCCAACACACCCAGCCAGACATTGTGCTGTGTGGTCATCCAACCTCAAATCGCTTCTCACTGTAAGTTTGATCTGTGTAGAACAGGAATGTTAAAACTCCACAATGAATATATCTTGTGGATTAAATTATTTGTATCCTAATCATATATCAATCAAACCATTTGAATATTCATTTGAAATATAACAAATTATAACAACTTAGCAGCTGGAATATTGGGGGCAAAACATGATTTGATATCTTTGTACATTTTATTAATATAGTAGCCCGTGTTGGAACTGTATGGTGATTCGCTGGTGATAGACGTTACAGCAGGGTATCCTGGAACTTATTATACAAGAATAGTCTTAGGGACGAGCCCATAATGGGTGAGAAGCTTGACAGATTTAACAAAAATATAACCGAATGGTACAGAGACATTTTAAAAATGTCGTAGTAATAAGAAAATGGTGGCTACTTCGTAGGTTTATACTTGATTTGGTTGAGCTGTCAATTAAATCCCCGAGAGTCTATGTAGCAAAGGAGTGGTACCTTTAAAATTGTGGTTTATAAGCAAGGACAGCGTAACATTTTAAAGTTTCTTTTGGGTATATGTGTTGTAATTTTATAACATTTTACCAGTTTATTAAAATACATCTTAGGTTTGACAGCCACACCTTGACTACACCCACTCCAAATAACTAATTTGATTATAGACATGTTTTAACGAATGTAGTTTTGCCGTATTTTTCCAGTTTTAAATTGTTATAAAAGTATCTGTCTCTGTTGCGTGATTTCATCGTGAAAACAAAAATAAACCAAACTAGTTAATTAGTTGCACAGTCGTACACCACACAAATACATATGCCACATACACAATGTAATAGCTTGGTAACATGGCTGTGGGTGGTTGCTGTCTCGTGTTATAACTCCATACATTTCCCAAACTCCAGGGATAAACATGAGAATCCTTCCCCACTATGTGATGGGGGCTGCTAGGATTGGGATTGACCAGGTTGTGTCTTGTCGGCAGGTGATGTTATTAATTTTGGTGTTCTTCCTTCTGCAGGATGGAATGGTGCCAGGGGCATGTGACCGACCTGGACTAGGGTCGGAATAATGTATGGAATCTGGACGGAGTAGTTAATTGAATTGCTTATTTTGACATGCTATTATTAAAAATAAAAAATCTCCCAAATTTCTTGTTAACACTTCTAAAGTTTGGTCTTGTTAAAAAGCTAAGATGTATTTTAATAAACTGATAAAATGTTATAAAATTTCAACACATAGGCCCAAAAGAAACTTTAATATTTATATAAAACAATAAATAAAAAGAAGATAGACCTAAATAATAATTAACTCCTCAAAGAATAAAGTGAGGGTGAAGATCGAACCGAGAACCTGTCTGGTTATAACCTCCACTCTTGTATATGAGCTATTGTATGAAGTAACCTGGTTCCAACCATAACAGTTGGCTTCTATTTTGGTACTTCCATTTGATCGTCATTATTTATTTATGGGGAAAGTGAAACAAATTATTTGATTATTCAAACATTAGTTTATTTTTTATGCCAAAAATTAGTTTTAAAACATTTAAATACAGTGGAACCCTGCTTGACGACCACCTCGATAACACGACCACCTCATTATTAGAACCCCTTAAGTGAGGTTCCAAATAATTTGCTATGGTAATGCATTGCAATCTGTTTCAATAACGCGACCACCCCGGTTTCAAGACCACGACCGCCATATTTTGGTCCAAAACTAAGTGTTAAATAATTTCCTTTGTCACCAAAGTAATAAGGTTAACTTTCTTTTATAATCAAAACAATACGATTAAATAAGCGCGTACACACACACACACACAAAGAAAAATTGTGGAAAACATAACTGAATTTTATAAGATAAACTTAATTACTAACAGTTGTTTAAATCATTCTGCAGTATCTGATAAAAAAATAATGGCATTTTGTGGAGATATAGTAAAAAAGCAGAAGTTTTGGCTACATATGACCACAGCTTGCTCCAAATCAAAATTCACTAACACTACCACCCCACTAATGCGACCGCTTGATGACGGTCCCATAGGTGGTCAGGTAAGCGGGGTTCCACTGTATATATGTTTTTTCCTTTTCTTACTATGAAAATTTTCAATACATTAAATCAATTTTTTTTATATTAAATAAAAAAATAATTTATTATAATTACCCAAACAACCAAAGAAACTGCTAATGAGGTTTACCTGGGGAGAAGGGAGTTGTTGTATTGCTTCTTGCAACATACGTTGACCTTCTGGTGAAAGTTCGTTCCAGTACAAATCCAGTTCCGATATTTTGCCAACACACCCAGCCAGACATTGTGCTGTGTGGTCAGCCAACCTCCCATAGCTTCCCACTGTAAGTTTGATCTGTGTGGAACAGGAATGTTAAAACTCCACAATGAATATATACTATGAATTATATGTTTATTATTCAATTATGAAAAACATACAAACATATTTGAAATCATTACTGTCTTTGTGGTTTTAATTCTTCTTATTTTTATTTATTTTTATATGGGAATATTAAAGTTTCTTTGAGGCCTATTTGTTGTAATTTTGATATTATAACATTTTCAAGTTTATTAAAATACATCTTAGGTTTGACGACCACCTCTTGACTATACCCACTCTATATAATTAATTTGATTATAGACATGTTTTAAAGAATGTAGTTTTGCCGTGTTTATCCAGTTTCAAATTGTTATAGAAGTATCTGTCTCTGTTGCATGTTTTCATCTTGAAAAGAAAAATAATCCAACCTAGTTGATCAGTTATACTGTCCAATTACACCACCCAAATGCATATGCCACTTTTACATTGTAGTATGTATGGGTACAGAGAGTAGGGGGCTAAGTGTTAGTTTGAAGCATAAATTAATTAACAAAGGTGACATAGTGTGGCAAAAGATAAAACACATATAGTTTATTGTGTTGGTGATGCTGTTACAAACATGAAAGAATTTATAAATATATACAAAGAGTTATATAATGCATTTAGACCTGACTATGCAAATTTTCCATACATTAAATCATTTTTTTTTCATATTAAATAACAAAAATAATTTTCATTATAATTACCCAAACAGCCAAAGAAACTGCAATGAGCCTTACCTGGGGAGAAGGGAGTTGTTGTATTGCTTCTTGCAACATACGTTGACCTTCTGGTGAAAGTTTGTTCCAGTCCAAATCCAGTTCCGATATTTTGCCAACACACCCAGCCAGACATTGTGCTGCGTGGTCATCCAACCTCTCATAGCTTCTCATTGTAAGCTTGATCTGTGTGGAACAGGAATGTTAAAACTCCACAATGAATATATCCTATGGTTTATATGTTTAATAATCAATTATGAAAAACATACAAACAAATTTGAAATCATTATTGTTATTGTTGATTTAAATATTCAGCATATTTTTTATTTATTGAATATTAAAGTTTCTTTGAGGCCTATTTGTTGTAATTTTCATTTTATAACATTTTTCCGTTTATTTAAAATACATCTTAGGTTTAACGGCCATCTCTTGACTGTACCAAATCTAATTAATTTAATTATAGACCTGTTTTAAAGAATATAATTTCCATAATGATTACCCAAACATTCCAAATTCCGAAGTAATCTTAAACCAATGAAACTGCATAAAGCAATCATACACAACATCACATGAAACTGAGGCTTACCTGGGAAGAAGGGAGTTGTTGTATTGCTTCTTGCAACATAAGTTGACCTTTTGGTGAAAGTTCGTTCCAGTACAAATCCAGTTCCCATATTTTGCCAACACACCCAGCCAGACATTGTGCTGCGTGGTCATCCAACCTCCCATAGCTTCTCACTGTAAGTTTGATCTGTGTAGAACATGAAAGTTGTTAAAACTACACAATGAATATATCCTGTGGATTAAATTAATTATATCCTAATCATATATCAATCAAACCAACTTAAAATATTCATTTGAAATATAACAAGTTATAACAATTAGCAGCTGGAATATTGAGAGCAAAACATGATTTGATATCTTTGTACTTTTTATTAATATAGTAGCCCATGTTGGAACTGTATGATTCACTGGTGATAGTCGGTCGTTACAGCAGGATTTCCTGGAACCAAATTAAACAAGAACGGTCTTAGGGACAAGCTCATAATGGGTTCGAACCTTGACAGTTTAAACAAAAATATAACCGAATGGTACACCGGCATTTTAAAATGTCCTAGTAATAAGAAAAATAGTGGCTACTTCGTAGGTTTATAGTTGATTTGGCTGAGCTGTCAATTAAATCCCCGAGAGTCTATGTAGCACAGGAGTGGTACCTTTGATCTTGTGGTTTATAAGCAAGGACAGCGTAACATTTTAAAGTTTCTTTTAAGTATATGTGTTGTAATTTTATAACATTTTACCAGTTTATTAAAATACATCTTAGGTTTGACAGCCACACCTTGACTACACCCACTCTAAATAATTAATTTGATTATAGACATGTTTTAACGAAAGTAGTTTTGTCGTCTTTTTCCAGTTTTCAATTGTTATAAAAGACTCTGTCTCTGTTGCGTGTTTTCATTGTGAAAACAAAAATAAACCAAACTAGTTAATTAGTTGCACAGTCGTACACCACACAAATACATATGCCACATACACAATGTAATAGCTTGGTAACATGGCTGTGGGTGGTTGGTGTCTCGTGTTATAACTCCATACATTTCGCAAACTCCAGGGATAAACATGAGTATCCTTCCCCACTATGTGATGGGGGCTGCTAGGATTGGGATTGACCAGGTTGTGTCTTGTCGGCAGGTGATGTTATTAATTTGGTGTTCTTCCTTCTGCAGGATGGAATGGTGCCAGGGGCATGTGACCGACCTGGACTAGGGTCGGCACAACCGATGAATTTGGACAGAGTAGTTAAAAATTGAAATTACTTTACAATGAACAATTTACTTATTGGTTTGGAAGACATCTATTTTACTTTAGCCATACCGCCCACACGAGGTCAGAACGTCACCGATGCTCTACAACATGGCGGAAGAGAACGGGTTTGTGTCACCCCATGTGTACGAGGGTGGGGGTCTAAGTGTTAGTTTGAAGGATAATTTAATCAACAAATGAGGCGACAAATGAAACACACATATTTTATTGCATTTGTGATGATGTTACAAACATGGAGGAATTTATGAATATTTGTTGATACCAGTCGGACACAGCACACAAGTTGGCGTGATGTATTTTAAAGTCAGCCGCATCAAAATATCAAGCTTTGTGAGGGGGTGAGTGGATCTTGTAGTAGTGATGAGGATATCTAGTGATTGGGGCAGCGTAGTACTGTGGTATGGACTTGTCGGTAATTGAAATAAGTGGGCAGGGTATATAAGTGGTAATGTGTGTGTTTCATGACAATAAAGCTTATTATAAACAAGTAAGTCCATTATCCACAGAACAGCGCAGAAAGTGGTCAGAGTGAAGATCGAACCGAGAACCTGTCTGGTTATAACCTCCACTCTTGTATAAGAGCTATTGTATGAAGTAACCTGGTTCCAACCATAACAGTTGGCTCCCATTTTGATACTTCCATTTAATGGTCAGTATAATTAAATGATCAAGTGGAACAAAATATTTGATTATTCAAACATTAGTTTTTTTATAACAAAATTTAGTTTTAAAACATTTAAATACATAATTTTTGTGGGTGTAAACAAAAAGTTATATATTGCAATTGTACCTGTTTTGAACTAAAAAAACTTAAAGTATAATTAATAAACAAATGAAATAAGATAATTTCCATGATGATTACCCAAACAGCTCAATTAATCTCAAATCATTGAAACTCCATAAAGCAATCACACACAACATCACATGAAACTGAGGCTTACCTGGGGAGAAGGGAGTTGTTGTATTGCTTCTTGCAACATACGTTGACCTTCTGGTGAAAGTTTTTTCCACTTCAAATCCAGTTCCGATATTTTGCCAACACACCCAGCCAGACATTGTACTGCGTGGTCATCCAACCTCTCATTGCTTCTCACTGTAAGTTTGATCTGTGTGAAACAGGAATGTTAAAACTCCAAAATATATATATCCTGTGAATTATATGTTTAATAATCAATTATGAAATACATACAAACAAATTTGAAAACATTATTGTCTTTGTGGTTTAAAATATTCAGCATCTTCTTTTTATTTATTAAGTATTAAAGTTTCTTTGAGGCCTATTTATAGTAATTTTGATTTTATAACATTTTTTCAGTTTATTAAAATACATCTTAGGTTTGACAGCCAAGTCTGCCCATACCCACTCTGTTTAATTAATTTGATTATAGACATGTTTTAAGGAAGGTAGTTTTTCCAGTTTTTGAAATGTTATAGAAGTCTCTGTCTCTTTTATGTGTTTTCATCGTGGATACAAAACAAAGATAAACATCGCGCAGAAAGTGGTCAGGGTAAAGATACCAAGAACCTGTCTGGTTATAACCTCCACTCTTGTATATGAGCTATTGTATGAAGTAACCTGGTTCCAACCATAACACTTGGCTCCCATTTTGGTACTTTCATTTGATGGTTACTATTTATTTATGGGGGGAAGTGGAATAAAATATTTGATTATTCAAGCATTAGTATATATTTCATGACAAAAATTAGTTTTAAAACATTTAAATTCAGTGGAACCCCGCTTGACGACCACCTTGATAACACGACCACCTCACTATCAAGACCACTTCAGTGCAGTCCCGAATAATTTACTATGGTAATGCAGTGCATTTCGTTTCAATAACGCGACCACACCGGTTTCCAGACCAGGACCGCCATATTTTGCTCCTAAACTTTAAGTTTAACTCCGCTTAAGTGACCACAAGTGTTAAATAATTTACTTTTGTCACCAAAGTAATAAGGTTAACTTTCTTTTACGATCAAAACAATACGATTAAATGAGCGCGTACACACACACACACACACAAAGAAAAATTGTGGAAAACATAACTGAATTTTATAAGATAAACTTAATTACTAACAGTTTTTTAAATCGTTCTGCGGTATCTGATAAAAAAATAATGGCATTTTGTGGAGATATAGTAAAAAAGCAGAAGTTTTGGCTGCATATGACCACAGCTTGCTCCAAATCAAAATTCACTAACACGACCACCCCCACTTAATGCGACCGCTTGATGACGGTCCCCATAGGTGGTCAGGTAAGCGGGGTTCCACTGTATATATGTTTTTTCCTTTTCTGACTACAAAAATTTTCAATACATTAATTCAATTTTTTTATATTAAATAAAAAAAAAATTCCTTATAATTACCCAAACAGCCAAAGAAACTGCAATGAGCCTTACCTGGGGAGAAGGGAGTTGTTGTATTGCTTCTTGCAACATACGTTGACCTTCTCGTGAAAGTTTGTTCCAGTCCAAATCCAGTTCCGATATTTTGCCAACACACCCAGCCAGACATTGTGCTGCGTGGTCATCCAACCTCAAATCGTTTCCCACTGTAAGTTTGATCTGTGTGGAACAGGAATGTTAAAACTCCACAATGAATATATCCTGTGGATTATATGTTTAATAATCAATTATGAAAACATACAAACAAATTTGAAATCATTATTGTCATTGTGGTTTTAATTCTTCTTTTTATTTATTGTTTTATGGGAATATTAAAGTTTCTTTGAGGCATATTTGTTGTAAGTTTGATTTTATAACATTTGCCAGTTTATTAAAACATATCTTAGGTTTGACGACCACCTCTTGACTATACCCACTCTATATAATTAGGGAATTAACCTCAGTAAATGTTTTCTTTATTTAATTGGCACAGAATGTCTAATGTTTTAACATTTTACCAAATTTTAATTAAATTAGAGAAGCCGTTCAAGCTCTATGGCCACAAAATCGAATTTATTAGAAAAAAATGTTTTGGTTTTTCAATGTCTGAGGGGAATTCTCCTAGAATCATTACCCAATTTTGGTTTTCTGCATATCTAGACCATGTACTCGAACAAATTACAAAGTTTCATTGCGATTCAATTACCCCTTCTGATGAATGTCGGAGCCACAAGCCACGCCTGTCACAATCATGATTTAGAACAAAATCTTGTTTTTTAGGGTATTTCCCTAGATAATTTTTGTAATTCTTTTAAGTGTTATATCAGTTGCTAATGTTCTTACATAATACCAGATCTAACTAAAATTGAAGTAGACGTTTAATCCCTATGCTCAAAAAAGCTAATTTATTAGATAAAAATACCATTTTGGTTTTTCACCTCCCAGAGGAATTCCCCTGGCCAAATTACCCAAAATTGTGGTTTCTGCATATCTAGTGACCCCTTCTGGTAGATGTCGGAGCCACAAGCCATGCCTGTCAAACCTTTAACAATAAAAAAAAAAAAAACGGACAAAAACAATATGTGTCCCATTTTTCCAAATGGGACCCATAAATAGGCACCCGACAAGCTTCAGACAACATACTGAAAACACTACATATCTTAGAACATTTCATGAATATAGTAGCCCGTGTTGGAACTGCATGGTGATTCACTGGTGATAGTTGTTACAGCAGGGTATCCTACTTTAAACAAAAATATTACCGAATAGTACACCGGCATTTTAAATGTCTTAGCAATAAGAAAATGGTACATCGAAATTTCATACATAATTAGGGTTTGGCTACGCTGTCAATCAAATCACCGAAAAGCTACAAAGTTTCTTTGAGGCCTATTTGTTGTAATTTCTATTTTATAACATTTTTCCAGTTTATTAAAATACATCTTAGGTTTGACGGCCACACCTTGACTATACCCACTCTATTTAATTAATTTTACTATAGACATGTTTTAACGAATGTAGTTTTGCCGTCTTTTTTCAGTTTTAAATTGTTATAGAAGTCTCTGTCTTTGTTGCGTGTTTTCATCATGAAATCAAAAATAAACCAAACTAGTTGATTAGTTGCACTGTCCAATTACACCACCCAAATACATATGCCGCATACCCATTGTGGTATGTATGGAGTATTGAGAGTAGGGGGGTCAAAACTTTAGTTTAAATCATTAATTAATTAAGGTGACATAGTGTGGCAAAAGATAAAAATACATATATTTTATTGTATTTATGATGCTGTTACAAACATGAAAGAATTTATAAATATATACAAAGAGTTATATAATGCATTTGTACCTATTTTGACAATGCAAATTTTCCATACATTAAATCAATTTTTTCATATTAAATAAAAAAATAATTTTCATTATAATTACCCAAACAGCCAAAGAAACTGCAAATGAGGCTTACCTGGGGAGAAGGGAGTTGTTGTATTGCTTCTTGCAACATACGTTGACCTTCTGGTAAAACTATGTTCCAGTCCAAATCCAGTTCCGATATTTTGCCAACACACCCAGCCAGACTTTGTACTGCGTGGTCATTCAACCTCTTATAGCTTCTCACTGTAAGTTTGATCTGTGTGGAACAGGAATTTCAAAACTACACAATGATTATATCCTGTGAATTATATGTTTAACTAGAGAGTGTCAACCACGTGTTTCACCACCAATATTTGTAAAACACATGTTGTATGCCATATATTCATGGGTTGAATTAAATGTTTAATAATTAAATAGACAATAGAAACAAACCAATTTGAATATTCATTATAAATATAACAAATTATAACAACTTAGCTACTGGAATATAGGATAGGATAGGATAGGATATTCATGTTTATCCCCGTGAATACAAGAACAGACTGAGGGACGAGTTCATAATGGGTGAGAACACTGCTAGATGAAACAATATTATACATTCGTCTGTTGTGGTAACTAACAGACATAATTGAAAAAAAATTATAACCGAATGGTACACCGGCATTTTAAACATGTCATAGTAATAAGAAAATGGTGGGTACTTCGTTTATAGTTGATTATGGTTTGGTTTAGCTTTTAATCAAATCACTAAGAAGTTATCTAGCAAACTACAGCGTGCAGTGGTACGTTTGCTCTTGTAGTTTATAACCGCGGACTAATTAATGTTAAGTTGTAATGCAATTTCCTCATTTATTTATTTCTATTTTATTTATTGTTTTGTAGCCAAATCAGGAAGTCACTGTCCGATCTAAATAAATTAGTAGAAAAATCTAAATAAAATAGTAGAAATATAATGGTAATTCTAATAATGGTCAGAATTGATAATACCAGGTGATTATGGTAGCATTACCAGATCTATTGCAGCATGTTGTGTATAGTAGAACTCCTGTACAACAACGCGGTAATAGCTGCAGGACACAACTTTGTGTAAATAAACACATCTATAATAAATCAGTGATTGATGTGGAGCTACTTGAAGTATGGTTCCCAATATTTACCTTGTTCGGTCGATCATTGATAGCTGTGCACAAATCCCGCATACAATGGTTCAGTTGTTCGCAATACCTTAATCGAAGTTCATCAATATGTTGAATATGAGGAACCAGGTATTCAGCTACATTTCCCAGCTCTGTTCCATACAGCATTAACTTCTTGATCTAGAATTAAAGTTTTGAATTGTCACCGAAGATTTTAATTGTTTTATCAATACTTTTATTATCAACGATGTTCAACGTGCTTTTCATTGGAAATCAGTTTGATCCATATGGTTTTGGTGAGCATGTGCTTTTATCATTGTGGAAAATTTGATTTCGCTACTAAACTATTGGTCATGGATAGCATTTGTGATGCCTAATACTAAGCAGCAATATTTTGCACTTGATCTGTCCTGACAAACCATAGCAAATAGTCCAATATGACTATGATAGTCCAATATGACAGAGGTAGGTTCACAGGTTTGTTGGAAATTATGCGATGTTTATTATCGCGAGCGTGTGAAATTACTCAAGTGTGCAAAGACGTGGGGTAAGAATTTGAGTGTGCAGCTGCCGTACTTTCGATACTGGATTGGCGCCAAGTACAGGGGTGCAGGGAGTGCTGCGCACTCCCTGTGTTAACCACTGGGAGTGACGCACACCCTACGCAAATGCAATTTTATAAAAAAAATTAATTAAAAAAATATTTGTGGATTTGGGAGTGTTTTGCACGGATAGTGATAGCACGGGCCGCACCAGGTTAGCGTCCTTAATTTACAATAAGGTTCGATCCGAATATTGCATTATTCTCCGGCCGATTATTGGTTATTTTTTGCTATTGTGAATCAAACTAGCAAGCCCATATGCGAGCAGATAAAGCCACGCGGTATTTGTGCTTGCGTTACTTTTGTGATTGCGTAATTAGGTCAGATTGCGCAATTCGAGATCAAGAAAACATTTTCTCAACTTGCTTGAGGATCTTACCGTATATATATTCCCCTATGGGTCGGGCCACCTTATAGGTCGCACTATTACTTTTGAGTTAAAAAAGGTTAATTTTGGGTTAACATGCACATGAGTCGCGCTGATATTCTAGGCTTTAAAGGCACTTTCTGTAGATTTTTTGCATCCTATTTTTTTTGTAGGTCTTAATATAGAAGCGCGGTAAAATAAGAGAACAGATTCTTAAAAACTTAAATAAATTAGCGACGTGTAGAAGTGTTTTCTCTCCCGACCAGCGCGGAAAAATCCACGATCCTTAATAAACATAGGATAGGAGGATATGATAGTATATATTTATGTTTATCCCCATGAATGGGAAAACCAAGGGGGTTAACACACGGGCAATCGTCAGATCACCTCGGGCCCAGCTTTCGGTTACTACAGCTATTGCAGTGTGTTGTATATGATAGATACATACTGTAAGGCCTCTATCTGGTGCGAAATATTAATAATCAATTATCTTACCAACTGTTTTTCCGTAGGTCTATTTAAATTCGGTAAAATTGTTTCAGTATGAACGTAGTGTCGATATGGTAATCAGCACAAAAAAGAAAGAAAACCACGAGGTTAAGAAAATATAAAACATAATAATTAATACTAGAAATGACGTCACAATAATAGACATAGACATTTTAAAAAACATTAATTATTAGCCAAATTAGGATTTACGGATGTTACACATACAACCGTTTGATTAAAAGGCGACGCACTTAACCGGTTGGCACCGTGTCTCGCATAAGTCATCAAGAAAGTCCGAAAAACTTTTCTAAAGTACCGTAACCACAGCCAGGAAGAATCAACATAATATATTTTAGAATTAGCAATTTGTCGTTTTCACTCTAATTCGATTGCCACCAAATCAACAATAAACCGAAGTTTTATTTTGCCAATCATTAATACAAGTCTTATTATAATCTCTCCAAAATTGACATGCATACAATCACCAATTATAGCTTCTTTTTTTTTCGTGTTAAAATCTTTTTTATTTTCGTGTTCAAAATTGAGTTTTTTATGAATAACTTGCAAAATTCCAAAACTTTCAATTTTGTTCTGACTTGGTGGCGATTTGCACATATGACGGGCGGGTTTGTCGCACCTAGATCTGGGCGTCATTACGAAATTACATTCAGTTACATAATTACGGACGTCGGAGTAAGTCAACTCAAAATTACGTAATTACGCATCAGTCCGTAATTATTTAAAAGGAAAATGACGATCGTTATAAATATACTGTCTATGTAATTCCTTGTTTAAGTCTTAGCATAGAAATTTTGTTTGAGTTAGGGTTGTGCTAAGTTACCGGTTAACCAGTTAACCGACGTGGACGTGAACCGTCAATGAAATCAATAAATGGTTAACCTACTGTGTTTTTTTCACGGCTTCAACAGCGCATGATAACAATGTTTACTGTGCGGTTTGTTTACTGTGTATTTATTTTAATGCAGGATAAACGAACCGTTTAGTTTAAACTTTAAAGTCTCTAGGGTTAAGTTTAAAATATCATACCCTTTGTGTACCATCAAAATGTATCTAAAAACACGATGATTTTTGGTTGTTTTTATCAAAATAACGATGACGTCATAAAAATTTCGGAATTACCAAGCTGGCGTAATTCCGTAATAAAATTTTGATCAATTACGTCCAGCTCTACCGCTTTCTCTGAGTTTTTGGGAATTTATTAAAAAAACGTTAATCGTGTTCACGTGGAAGTGCAGAAACTGAGCCTTATCATTGAGCGCTGTACCCGCTTCAAGTAAAAGTAAATTTCCTGGTTTATCGATTTGAGCTGTTGGTGATTGTCAATCAAGTTTGCCAATACTTCTCCAAGTGTCAGCAGTGTGAACGGGTTTAAAACGATTTTTAACATGTTCTGTCACTATTTATTGAGTTGATTGTACACTGATTGTTGTTAATTAAGGAATTCGGGAAGCGCTTTTATTTCAAAGTAAACCTATTTTTTCGACAAAATAATTTTATTGAATTTATGATCGTAATGACGCACGGTAGGTTAATTTAAACAACGATGGATTAAAGCGCGTCTTGTTCAATCCTACTTTTTATTTTAAGAATCGGCGCCGCCCGATCAAAGCAAATATACCAACGTCAGCAGCGGTGGGCATCACGTGAGGTTCAGCATTGCAGCTAAACTTATAACGAAAGGCGCATCTAAGCTGAACCAAACGAATAGAAAGCATTAAACCTGTAACGAGAGGCAAATTTGCGACTACGTTTTTTCACAACTATTTACGCGGTCAACTACGCATGCGTCATAGCTATCAGTTTAGCAAACACAGTTTAGGTTACGTAAGGTATAATAAATGAAGAGCCAAGATGTTAATTTTTTGGCAAGACTTTTGAAAAACTTGGTGCCTATGGTTGTGACTGTAAAAGCCCCTATTCCGATTACTTATTATATGGTTTGGGTTTAGCTGCAACGTCTAATTTTACCAAATTTTAACAATTTATTCCTAGTTTTTAGACGTGTTCTAACGACTGTCGTTTTGCCGTTTTTTTCCCGTTTTCCAACCCTTTTTTTTATAGTCCTGATTTATGTTTTCATCGTGGAAACAACAAATAAACTAACTAACTAACGATGTCTATGTAATATCCCGGATGTTAGCTTATCAAACATGGTCTTAATTATTTCTAATACTTGCCATAACGAGCGTACGGTAGGCTACTTAATAAATTAACTGAGAGTTTTAAATATTGTGAGCATGAAACGATTAATAAGAAACACAACAATTACTTGCACCCATGACCAAACATGCAGATACTGATTAATTTAGTATATGTGGACACGACTTCATACACACCAAAAAAAGTTTTATTTGGAGCGCCGAGAAAACAAAAGACAGCATGGTAGTATCGTTATAAACTAAAGCAAGCATGAGAAGCGTCAAAACCTACTGTCATGTTAAAGCGTTTTATAACCTTGTAAAGTGGGAGGCATATGGAACCAGTAATAACAAAGACATGCAGTACAAAATAAACAATTACAAACCGTGAAATCGTCACAAACTTCACAAATATGAACAATATAAATGATTATTATCTGATAACATTATCAAATATACATAAAGACTGATGCGAGATAATGATTAAATGTGAATAAGGTTGCAGTGTTTAGTTTGATCACTGGCTATCAGTGGATTAAGAACTTAGATTGTAATCGTCAGTAGCGTGCATCTGTACACTTTAAGTTAGTTCATTGGTAAAATTCAGAGATCACCGTGCTATTATGTATTTACATTAGTTTATCACATAATTATGGTTTATGGCAATTGCATCAACAAACCTGGCCCACCTCCATGTCTTAATGTTATAAACAACCAGAGAGTGTCACTATTATTAAAACTCCTGTTGGGTGTCCTCTATATATTTCTGCATGCAGAAACGACCGGGTTTCCTGGCTACCTCATCACCCTTGAAATTTTTTATTTAAACTGTATAATGTTTGTTTTTGAAAGCAGAAACTAATGGGTTATTCTTTACTGATTTATATATCAAAAATAATGTATTATGGTGAGTCATATTTTTTTTAAATTTTAACGGATTTCTTGTGGTATCTTGCAGTATATAGATTATGTCTCTTTGTTCGTTAATTTTATTCACCTTCTTTCCTTTCACTGTGAAGTTAATAAAGCCTTTGGAATAACTAGAGAGTGTCAACCACGTGTTTAACCACCGCTATTTGTAAAACACATGTTGTATGCCATATATTCATGCTACAGGGTCCCTAACCCCAATTTGTATTTTATACCGTGAATATGTAGTTTGTTTCTGCAAGCATAAATCATCGGTCCCATAGTTATCAAGCCAAAATTCGTAGGTAAAAAAAAGAATAAAAGTCTTAAATTTACAAACATTTCACCACAAATGTTTTTTAAATTAAAGCTACTTTTCAAGCGCTGAAGTGAAATGAAGTCAAATTGCCAAAACAGATCGATTTAGTTTTTCATGGTTTCAAGGAATTCCCCTTTAGTAAATAAGTTTTTGTTTTTAAATATGTAGGTCATGTTATGTAACAATTCTTAAAGTTTTATTCTGATTTGTCGACTACTTGTTGGATATGTCAGTGCGATATGGCATGCCTGTCACAATCATAAATCAGGAACATAACTGTTCCTAAGTAAATGTTTACTTTCTCTTTTGGCACAAAGTGTCTAATGGTCTAAGATTTCATCAAATCTGATTAGAGCAGCCGTTCAAGCGCTATGCTCCAAAAAGCTAATTTAGCAGAAAAAGTGTCGTTTTGTTTTTTTAGGTCTCAGGGGAATTCCCCTTGATTCATCACCCAAAATTTTCGTTTTTCCATATCTAGACCATGTTGTCTTACAAATGTCAAATTTTCATTGCGATTTCATTACCACTTTTGGTTAATACCGGGAAGACATGGCATGCTTGTCACAATCATGATTTCAGAACAAAATTCCATTTTTAGGGCATTTTGCTAGATCATTGTTTTATTTCTTCTAAGTGTTAAATCAGTGACTAATGCACTTACATTTCACTAAATTTGATTAAAATTAGAGCTGCCGTTCAAACGCTACGCCCAAAAAACTATTTTTTTAGAAAAAAATACCGTTTTGGTTTTTATCGTCCCAGGGGAATTCCCCTTGTTTTATCTCTTAAAATTTTGGTTTCTGCTCATCTAGCACCGTGTTGTCTAATGAGAAAAGTCTTCTTGCGATTCAATTTTTCCTTCTGGTAGATGTAAGGGGCGACATGCCATGCCTGTCAAGCGTTTGACGAAAAAAAGAAAAGAAAAAAAAAGAACAAAAAAAACGGACAAAAAAAATATGTGTCCCAATTATCAAATGGGACCCATAATCAACGCCCAACATTCGCAAAACAGCTTCATGCTAATATTTTTGGGTCTCTCGGGAACTTCCCTGGCGTAATTTATCCAGGACTTGTCATTGTAGATCCAAACCATACAAGCTAACACCACCAACAATTTAACACGATTGGACATTTTCTTTCTCATTGTTAGAGCAATAATGTAACTATTCACTCGTTTCAGTGGAATCTAATGAATGGGGATTTCCAGGAAAAGGGTTAAAGATAGGGAAAGGGGCACACATCTTTATTGTGAATATTTACATTTCTTATTTACTTTAGATGAGTGTGTCACCTAATTCATACGCGTAATAAGATTGTATTTATGACTGGTCATGCATATCCCATTATGGGGAATTTTCCGGGGTACACTGGGTAATTTTACTTTTAATTAGGTATTTTTTCATGTTGTACATTTTTTAAATTGAAGCAAACATTTCTTTATCATTCAGACATACAGTAATTGTCCTCTTTTTTACATTTTCCCCAAAGCAGGAATTCCCTTGGTTAAATAATTAAATGTTAAAGAAAACTGTGGACATGCCAGTTAGAATTCCTATAAATTTCAACCTGATTCGATAATGCGATAATAATAACCCAATCTTGACGGCCTCAGTTGCCTGTCACCAGCGCTACCCAGAGTAAAAAGACGAGGGAAAATTCAACATTTGGAATTTCATAATTAACCAATTGACCAAAAACATTCTTTAAAATTGAATATGAAAGAATTATGTCTTAAAAACCACAAATGCTGCTGTTTTCTCCCAAAACATTATTTTATTCACTGGATGTTAATCCTGTGAAATACTGCGTATCCACCTTGGTGTTATGATAACACTCTCTTATCAATATGTAAGATATATATGCAATAAATATAAATGATTTTTAACTTAGGAAAACAGTTAGAATTATACACCGACATATTCTTTTAACAATACATGACATGCACAAACTAAAAATCTTCTCAATAATATTGTAAATATAGCAAGATGACCCTTTATATGTAGAACATACCAATGTATAATTCCATACTCTAGTATAACGACTACTCAACAATCAATAACATTTGTTATCTTCACAATCAAGTGACTTTCCTAATCTACTTTATCATACATAAACTTCCCTAATTAATTCCCATATTACCCTTACAGTTCTATAAATGTACTTCCATACTTCACACTTAGTGAGCTTACTACGCTGATAAGTAAAATCGAAGAAACCTACAATACAGACATTCCTTCTTAAATGTTCAGAAAATCTATTTTTATCATAGAAACCTTGTATTTTAATTTTTAAATCATATTTCAGCTGAATGTACTCTTTCAATAAAATTAGTCTGGGCCGAATACATGAATAAAATGCAAGGTGAACCTATTGAAGGCAAATTTTATAAATTCAACTTACCCTGATGTTCGTTGTTCCCGTTAAACCCTGAAGAAAAGTTGAGATTTCAGACGTTTTACCACGAACATCAGCTTCCACCGTTAAGTTGTGAGGTTCTGAACAGGAGGTGAAAGCAAACGCAAGATCACGTGCTTGTGTTGGGTTTGAAGGAACTCTAATTGTTATGTCAGTTGGTAGGCATTGTTCTACTTGTTTTATTATTCCTTTATCATCAAGTTCATGCATCCAGCCTGACACTTTACCAAGTACAGTATTGAAGTTGTCTTTCTTCGGATCAATTTCTTGTCTTGAAATTATATTCAGCATCATTTTCTTTTTTTCCTCAAAACCTTTGATCTGTGAAGTTGGGAAGATGAGTTCCAGATCCGTTTTGAAAGTCGGGTTACAAATGCCAAACAAGAATCTTGCCACAACTTCCCATTGGAATTCTTCAAATATGGAGCCGTAACGTTGAAATTGTTCATTCGGCATAAAAAGCATCATGTGAACAGCAGTAAGAAATTCCTGCCACATGAGGTGAGAAAAGTAACTTCGTCTTATGTCCTTCTAATATTTTCATTCTCATGCCTGATGCTTTGTCAACATATGTGTGCATAAAGTTATTGGCCATTTCTTCTTCGATATCTACTTCCAGAAAGTCATTTACATTAAAAACCAGTTTTTGTTCTTTGAATCCGTTGAAAGCAAGTTGACATAATTTTACCAGTTCCAAAGCGATTTTATTTTCCATCATGTCAGATTTCAAATGCTCAGAAGTCATGTAGTGAGTGAGTGCAAAGATTAAGACCTGCGTCATTGAGTTTATCTCTTTGTCTGTAGATAGACAAATAAGAAGGCAAGCCATGATCAGAATGCAATTGACAGGAACATAACACAAAGCTGAAAGGTTAGGTCGCTCCTTCAGAAATTTTTTGATTGCAGGATACCTTTCACCACAGATCTGTATTCCGAGTTCCATCTGATGGATTCAACTTGATCCAGACCCAGCACTTCAAGAACGAAAGTTGGTCGACAATCCTGGTGTATCTGATAGAACTGACCTGGTCTAGAAGTGACAAGTTTCACAGCATTGGGCAAAAGAGTGGAGTTAAACAAATTTTTGATGATGTCCACCGGTTTAGACTTTCTATCTAAGGGACAGTTTTTAGGTATTCCAGAGAAATTGGCTGCAGCTTCATCCAAACCGTCCATCACAATGACAACATTTGGATTATTATGCAACTCATTTATCAACTCTTTGTTTTCCTTGTCGCTATGAAACCAGTTGGTCAAGCTGTTGTCAGTTAGAAATTGAAAAGGTGTTACTTTTTCCTCAAAGTTAACATTTTTTATTGAGATGTAAAATAAATATTCTGTGTCTGGTAGAATTATTTTATCCAGTAAGGATTTGGTGACCATCTTGCTGGTTGTAGTTTTACCTACGCCCGGCTGCCCAATAAACCCTATAGTGTTGCCATGTCGTTTGATATACTTTGATTTAGCATCATCAGTTTTACATCTTGATGCAGCTTGTGTTGCAGTTTCTTTAGCTTTATCAAACAGTTGGTTGATTGCAATTCTTGATCCATCTGTGGTGGGGATCGATGGAACGTGTCGACGCTTCATATGTTCCTTCCAATAAATGTCGTCCCCATAAATAATATGGTGTTGAAGAACTTCAGTGATTTGAAGTTTCACTCTTGTAATTTCACGTTCAAGTTGAATTGGCAGGACAGTTTCGCCGATAATTTCATTTGCCCGTACGGTCAACTTATTTTTCAATTCTTTAGCTAAGGATGAAAATATTACATGTTCAGACGATTATCTACTCATGGTAATGGATAGTATAAAATCAATAAATGGGAAGAAGGTAAAACACTTATACGAGGTATACCTCTACTTTAATGCTACATATAAAACCGAATTATTTGTTTAAACTTTTTAAGATTATCTAACATATACTTAATGCACAGTGCTAAATACAGGTTTCCTTAATTCGAAGAGAACGAATTATTTTCTGCGCAACGCTGTAAAAGGCATGCTTTATGCACATATTTGCGGTTTGTTTATTTGTGTTTTTCTTATTTGTCTAGTAAATTTTTTTTATCAAACTGCACATCTGCGGAGTTCCACATACCATTCTTAACTTGTTATCCCCAACACTCAACCCCCCTTAAACCAGTCAGCTATAACTAACAGCTATAGCACCACGTATTATCAAATATTTGTCGTCTGAACGCCTAATTTCGAATTGAATATTTTGGATATGTTGTTTGTCCTATATCACCGTAACTAATTTACTAAGGCGGAAACGCATCAGTTTCTAAAGATTATAGATTTTTGTAAACAAACATTATACACTTTGTATAAAATATAACTAGTGTGATTGGACAAAAGGAAATCGTTTTTGCATGCAGAGGCATATAGCAAACACTCAATTGCATACGTTTGTTTTATTTTGGGAAGAGCTTAAATATAACTTGAATTAAAATAACCCAGTTAAGCTCCGGAATTCCCAAAATAAAACTTCAAGTTATATTTATCTGATTTGTGTTGTCTTTAATTTTCTTAGAAACTTGAAGAAATTATTTCGTATCTGAAGCTATTGATAATAACGCTAAAAAATATGAAATGGGCATATTTATACATTTTTACCGATAGCGGAAATTACCCTTCAGGATTGGTTACCAGTTAACTCGTTTATACCAATTACATGGCGACCGGACATGCCGTCACCAGCGTGGCACACAAAAGAAAACCTTTCACTTTCAGAGAAAGCCCATAAGCAGCCCAAAGTGAAAGGAATAGTAAAAATATGAACGACGTTAAATCACAACTCACCAAGTGCCTTAACATCAACAGGGGGAGGTCCCTGATATTGTTTGATGACAAGGTCACCCTGCACATTATACTTTCTTGCACCGATCGGATGTCCCTGCTCATCTACGTTGGTGGAGTTGGATGTTGAAGGTTGGTTGCTCTGTGGAAGACTGAGTTACTGATTGTTACATATATTAGCTTTATGTGCACAATTTCTATGTTTGCCTGAATCAGTGTATTTATAATCGTTTCTCCATGTGGTTTAGAACAATTTGTTCACCAGTTAGTATCAACAGTAATAGTAAAATATGTGTTTGTAATTTGATTTCTACTTAGTAATAAATATAACTGATGAACTTTTTTTATTGAACAGGGCTTATGGTGAATTATCTCCCCTATAAATCACATCTAATCAGTCAACGTTAATTAGTACGTTACTTTACGTTTGTTTCGTTCCGTTGTGTTGCTGTTCTGGAAGATACAAAACGGGAAAATTTAATTCTGTGACGGCTGATACTCAGACTTTCAGCTATGAGTTTGGAGACGCTCGATAAATCGCACTTGCTGAGTCGCAACAACTGAACGATAGCTAGGCTCCAAAACCCTGTCATACAAGCACAAAATCTTGGCTGTATACCAGACTTCTTTGTGTATTGAACCGTCACGGTGTCCCCGCGAGTTTTAAAAAATCGTAGCAATCTTTCGTCTTGTTGCGAGTACACCAGAACGACATTTTGTCGTATGCCCGACAAAAAAGTTATGGAAATTCACACCAACAAAACGTATTTCGCTCTGACGTTTCACGTGAGTATGGAAACACACTTAACTAGAATTTTATGTGAAAACAAAGGTTAAGATATTATAATTTTTAATTGGCATTCACGGTACTACTTGGATAAATCCTATATAATTGGCTAAACAAACCTGCCACTGGAACCTGACAAAAAATAAGATTTCTGAAGTCAACCTAACTTTTTCCTGAAATGCTTAGACTGAAGTCAAAAATAAAAAAGATACATACTTTTCTATAGATCAGTATGACAACCTTAAATCCTTAATATCGAACACTCTTGACCTTAATATTTGTAAACTACATGGCTGCAAAAACAGTACTAGAGGCGACTAAGGTTGGAAATAACCTAAGAAGTGGGGCATAGTAATGCAAATTCGTGCCAATATTTTGTACTTTGACGACCAAAAAATAATAACTAAGATAAATATATTTTAGGGTAAATGTACATCTGTACCAATAAAGCAAAAGTATTTGTTTTTGATTTAAGTTTTTATAAACAAATAGGGAAAGTGTTATAGACTGAACAATGAACATGATAAATAAAATGGAAATAACTTGATAAATATCAACAACTTATTTACTACTACACAACATAAAATGGGAAACTGGAATGTAAAACTGCAGTCGTATGCGCTCTACCGTTCATTCAATGGATCCTTCAACAGAGCAAATTGGTTAGGCCATGTCGGTCAAGTTTTCACCTGGATCACGAAGAACTATTTATCAGGTGTGCCGTTGAGCACTATTCAAGATGTATTATATCATAATTATGTTCCGGATGAATAGCGATAAACATAAAGTCTTATAAGCAACGTCATAAGTCATAGTCAAGGAGACTTGACAATTGCCCGGTCATCAATGCCGCAATAGGATATTCTACTTTCAGTATAGGGGACCTCGCTTAATGGCGAAAAGACAGCTTGCAGAGTGTGGTGTATTTACCACCGAAGCTTATACTTTGTACGTTTGGATCGAGCTAGCCTCGTGTAAAGACCAAATGACATTTCCGCCCCCCATTCTCAGCATTTCAGCAAGGTTTTCAAGTGGGTGTGTTCGAATCGTATCAATCTGCGTCGTAACCGTTTGACCCAAGGATTTCAACAGAGGACCAATCGGCGAATCAGGAAAATATTCTACTTCAAGAGATTCAACCTACGGTGACTAACAAACATATGGGCCGTCTAAACATTTATTTTTTTCAAAATGAACAAAGGGAAGTGTGTGGGAATCCCACACGTATTTAATTGTCTTTCTGTATATTTTAACAATTAAATCGCCAAGCCATGTGTTCATATTCTATGCATGGGAAGTTGCGATTGGTTTCCTATTTTGGCAGCTCAGTCGATGAATCGACTCCACTTGTTACTGTTTCCAAACTTTTAATTACAAGTGTACAGGATTATAGAATTGATTATATTTTGTTTGACTATAGCAATGCAATTATCGATGGTTAAACTCAGGGCAAACTAGTGTATTTGCTTTAAAACATATGTTCTGAAATTGGTCTATTGCCCCTTTGCAGTTACGCGCATTTCCCTCACCGAAGTTTATTGAAATGCGGTAATCAAAAATAACGAACATAACATAAATAATACGAAACAATAAATAATGAGACGCAGAAGATTATAAATTAAATACCTGAGTTTGGGGATTAGTTATGTCAACCCGTTCACTACAGATTGTTCTTTCTTTCTTTTTATTACAATCGCTTTGACTATTCAACGCTTTTAGTCGTTTCACCACGGACTCTCACGTACAACTAAAAAGGTCACCGAAAATACTAAAGAAATAAACTAAAGCCACGCCTTACACGTGTACAAAAACAAAGAGAACAAAGGATAAAAAAGGAAATGAGAGAAAATAATGACGTAACAGGAAAGAGGAAATAATAATCTAAATCAACAAAAAACTCTCGCATTAACAACATATTTATATCCTAAGTAATAGTATATGTAGTTCATCTTAGCAATAAGACAAAACGTCGGGTACGACACGATAAAGACATTTTTGTCGTTTCGGTATTAACTCGGCCATGGTTGGTTAAATGTAATATAAACATGTACTTATCACATCAACCACACAACAACAACACAGCGGTTTAAAACGATACGATAATTTTGCCAGCTCTACAATGCGGTAACTTCCGGCCTCTGGAAGCCCTTAGATGGTTTCGTTCTCATATATATTGGAATATTACGTAGCGTATTGTTTCACAGATGATACACTCCGCAATATACTTCCACTGGACTACAAGGTGACACGCCCTCCCTCGTCACACTTGCTACTATCCACTATGTTTAAAATTTATAATAAAAAAATGTGTGGGCGATTTGTAAAAAGTTAAAACGAATAAAATAGAAAAAAAAAATAAATTACAGCATCAGAGAGGGGTAAGGCCTTGTCGGATGGGATTGGGGTGACCAGGCCGCGTCTTCATTGGAAGGAGTTGTTCGGTGGTGTGCAGTGTTGAGCTGAGCGCATAGGAAACACCCAGAAATTGTTTACTCGAATTCACACATGGTGTTTTTGTCACTGGTTAAGTTGCGCTGAAGCTTGATCTTGTCAACACAGGGTTGACACCATAGGCGGATGGTTTTAAAATATCGTAGGGTTGCGAATGCAACGACAAGGCAAAAAATGGATTCGGCGGCAGCCTCCCCCGAGAAAGTTTTTCTAATGTTAACACTTAAATTAGACGTTTAAAATGTTTAAAAGAACTTGGACCCTGTCAGTCAGACCAATTTTGAATAATTTGTCCCCACAAGTTTACACTAGGTTATACATATTCGGACAAAACAAATTAATTTAAGTTCATTACCAGATGTCGAGATATCAATATCGACTTTGTTTCCACAGGTAATCCATGGTATCAGAGTTAAAATGTTACACATTGTGATATAAAAATACATATGTATATTGTGGCATACAATAGTCATTCATTATTATTACGCAACAATGCGCATTATTGTTGCAACAAATAACTTTAAAAGTTAATATTGAATGTTTAAACAATTTCCTCCTAACTGATTTTATTACTTACACCCCTATAGGAAAGTTCGTTTTCTGTGCGCCGGATTTTTGCGCCAACATTTTTTAACCTAGATTTTGCGCCACGCCAGTAGTACTAATTTGCGCCACCACAAACAAAGTTGCATAATTTTTAATTAAAACTTTGAAATATATAGCTTAAAGTGTCAAAAATACTGACAATTAATGAAAGCAAGTGTAATCACGCCACGCCAGCATGATTTTTGGAGTTTTCTACGCCAATACCCGAAAAAGTAGTCCGTGCGTCACGCCAGATATATCCGGCGCATCATACGAACTTTCCAGTAGGGACTTACACGACATATAGCAGTCTGTCTTTCGTCAAGATCAGGATAAATAAAGAAAATCAAATCTGAATAGTGTACAAGCAAGCGGGTGTATATAATATTTAATCGGGTGCCGTTATACTACATAATCGCGAGGACCGCTTGGATTGCTTTGATATTTAGAGTCACCTTATTTACTCGACTGTGTTTTAATGGGCTGATATAAGGTTGAAATAAAATTCTGAACTTGCAGTATATGTTCTGAATCCTCGTTGTGCTAGATATGCATTAATATATTCCACGTGTTCGTTATTTGGCAAGAAGAATGCAGAACAGTCGTAGTTATACTTAATGGCGAAAACCAAACGACACTTACCAGAAATAAGAGCTAAATATGAACCATATCATGTTAATTCATTGTCTTTTTATACAAGGAATCACATTTTATTATGTCAATTTTATACAAAAAATCGCATTTATTATGTCAATTGTTTATACAAAAGCATTATTCGAATGTACATTTAGTAGGTTCAACGCGCTCAGAATTGATATTTGCATTTATAGCTCAAACTGTGTACATTATATGTGTGTATGCTATAATGTGTTATCTCCGTGCCTTTGCATTGTGCGTTGATTACGGCCACGTGACCAACGCTAATGATAATTACCTGTCGCTGTTGATCCTTCCCGCTTAAAACCGTTAGACGTTACCGCCTATTTCTTATATATAACCGTTAGAATGCAATGATTTGAGTTAGTTGTGTAGAATGGGTTTTATACTGCTTACCGTCAATACAAGCATATTATGCACAACCTTGGGAGCTCACTACAGGTTATCGAGAACCCCATTTAATGTGTAACATTGACGCATTCACAAATAAATTACCTAGATTATATCTTAAAGCGGCATATTTTTGGCTTCAGATAAGCATAGTATGGTTAGTTGCCTTCGTGTATACATAAGCAGGGCTTCATTAATAAATAATTTTGTGTGTACAATATCATTTCTATCAATAAAAAGCCGCCCGTTTACAAGGGGGGTTAAAGTCTCGACGACAATCAGTTACGGTCACACGCAATGAGGTTGACGCGCTTTATCCAATTTCTTTATTTAGTGGTTTAGCGATAACTAAATAACTAAGAAAAACGAAAAGAGTGTCAACCACGTGTGTAACTACCCTATTTGTAAAACACATTTTGCATGCTATATATTTATCCGAGTAGGGTCCCCAACCACAACTTCTATTTTATAAACCAAGAATGTAGTTTGTTTCTGCGAGCATAAACGCATGGGTCCATGAGGTAACAATCCGATCTAGTTATCCATGTCAATTGCACAATATGTATATGTTATTGTCAGATATGTGCACGCCAGTCCATGTTATCGAACTTAACCGGACTGCCATAGTTTTGTTTCTGCAAGCATAAACGCATGGGTCCCATAGTTATCAAACCAAACTTCTTTTCCATGTGTGTAAATGAATGGGCTAATCGTGTTATTTCACCACATATGTTTTAAATTAAAGCCTTTTGTCAAGCGCTTCATTGAAATGAAGCTAAACTCCGGAAATAGCCCGATTAAGTTTTTTTTTTTATGAATTCGGAGAATCTCCTTCGTTTTAGCAGATAAATTTATATTTCTTACATATCTGTGTAATGTTATCTAAGAAAGTTTTTATTGCGATTACATAACTCCTTTTGGTAGATGTTGGGGCGACATGGCATTCCTGTCACAATCATGATTTTAGTACAAAATCTAATTTTTAGGGTATTTCCCTAGGTAAATTTGTTATTTGTTTTAAGTGTTAAATCAGTGACTAATACACTTACTTTTCACTAAATATGATTCAAATTGGAGCAGCCGTTCAGGCGCAATGCCACAAAAAGCTAAATTTTTCATAAAAAATACCGGTTTGGTTTTTAACCTCCCAGGGGAATTCCCCTTAATTTATTACCCCAAATTTTGGTTTCTGCATATCTAGACCATGTTGTCTAACGAATGGCTCAGTTTTATTAGGATTCCATTATTCCTTTTGGTAGATGTCGGGGCGAAATGACACGCCAGTCAAACCTTTGACGAAGAAAAAAAAAGAAAAAAAAGAGAAACAAACGGACAAAAACAATATGTGTCCGTCCTATTTTTCCAAATGGGACCCATAAAAACTATGATGCAAAATAACATTTTAACAATTTCGCGCCCGTTACGTTTTTAACTTTTTGCTCCTAATACTATTTACTATGCTGCTTCCTAGCAACCACCGAACTCGAAAAGGCAATAAAAATGAAAAATGTGAATTGGCAAGGAAGGACAAAATCATAGAAATAATAAAACCAAAACCAATCAACCTCAAACAATCAATGAACCAAACAATTAATCTGAATAAAATGAATGATTTAGTGGGAATATTATGTCGTTTTCGCAGGCATGATATAGCGGTGACTGCAGATATTCAAGGTATGTTTCACCAGTTTTTCGTGGAGGCGAAATATCGTGATCTACTACAATTTTTGTGGTGGAAGATGGCAATATAGATAACCCTATTACTGAATATCGTATGAAAGTGCATATTTTTGGCGCTGTAAGTTCGCCTGCGTGTGCTAATTTTGGACTACGACGAGCTGCTGACGATGGAGAACTAAAATATGGAAAAGACGCTGCGGATTTCGTAAGAAATGACTTTTATGTGGACGATGGAATTACCTCGGTAAGTGACCGAGCAACCGCAATTTCTCTCATAAAACGAAGCAAAAGTTTGTGTGCAGAGGCGGGACTGCGTTTGCACAAATTTACATCCAATGATCGCATCGTATTGGACAGTATACCAGAAGAGGACAGAGCAAACAGCGTACAGAGGATAGACATTTGCAAGAATCCGCTTTCTGTTGAAAGGATATTAGGAATATATTGGTGCATTGAAAACAATTCGTTCCAATTCCGAATCATAATGAAGGATGTTCCTCTCACTTGCCGTGGCATTCTGTCAACTATAAGCTCGGTTTACGACCCCTTTGTCTTTTATAGGTCCAGTAATGCTAGAAGGTAAACTTGTGCTACAACAACTCTGCCGGAATAAAGCGGATTGGGATGATATCCTTCCGAGCGATTTACAGGTACGGTGGGAGAAATGGAGAACAGAAATGCAGAGTTTGGAGCAAATCCAAATCAAACGTGGCTTTCATCCAAAAGGGTTTGGTAAAGTACAAGAAATGAAAATGCATCATTTCTCGGAGGCGAGTAACGTAGGTTATGGTCAGTGCTCTTACGTACGTTTGGTGAATGAGAATCACGATGTGTGTTGTGCATTAGTTATGGGAAAGTCCAGAGTAGCCCCCCTAAAATCTGTCACCATTCCGCGACTGGAGTAGGTCGCTGCTGTGTTGTCAGCTAAAGTAAGTAAATATCTTGGCGAGCATTTGCCATGGGAAAAAAGAAAGGATTATTTTTGGACGGACAGCAAAGTGGTACTTGGATATTTATCTAACGATGCAAAGAAATTTGAAGTTTTTGTAGCAAACCGAAAACAGGCGATAAGAGAGATTACTGACAAACGGAGCTGGAATTATATACCGCCAAAGCAAAATCCAAGTGATCTTGAAAAATCGGTAGTGTCATAGTTTTTCTAATGACATAACTATCATTTCAGGAATATCCACAGAAAGAGATTTAGATCGACACACATCCAAACTAAGGAAACACCAATTGAAGAAAAGCAGTTCATTATTTCAGCTCGACCCATTTCTCGATCAGCATGGAGTACTTCGAGTTGGTGGCAGATTGGGATATACTAATATTAACGTTAAACTTAAACACCCCATAATTATTCCAAGAAATACACACATCACTGAGCTGGTGATACGACACTGCCATGAAAAGGTTCACCACATGGGTCGAACGTCAACTCACAACTATGTCCGTCAGAGTGGTTTCTGGATAGTAAATGGTTCGTCTGCTGTGGCCCATTATATAAGTAAATGTGTGGAATGTCGTCGCCTCCGTGGATCTTTGCAAACTCAAAAGATGGCCAATCTTCCGGGCGACAGATTATATCAAGGTCCACCGTTCACCTATTGTGGAGTAGATTACTTTGGACCCTTTTTAATTAAGGACAAGAGATCTATAGTAAAAAGTTATGGAGTTTTATTTACATGTATGTCATCCCGAGCTATACATATCGAAACGGCAATTAGTATGGATACAAGTTCGTGTATAAATGCGCTTCGACGTTTTCTGGCCAGGCGGGGACCGGTGGTACAAATCCGCTGCGATTGCGGCACCAACCTAGTTGGAGCTAACAATGAACTGACAGCCAATTGCATCATCAATCAACAAGAACTAAGGCAGTTCCTTCTCAGGCAAGAGTGCAATATGGTTGAATTTAACTTCAACGCCCCACACGCCAGTCATATGGGTGGAGTGTGGGAAAGACAGATCCGAACCGTGCGTAGCGTACTTGGCACCTTATTGTTTCAGTACGGCCAGCAGTTGGATGACGAGACGTTCCGAACCTTCATGACGGAAGTGGAGAATATCGTCAACTCTATACCATTGACGATAGCGAGTATGACCGATGCTGGATGTCCAGAGCCGTTAACTCCAAACCACATCTTAACAATGAAGAAGAGACCGCTTTTGAGCCCACCGGGAGCATTTGTAAAAAAACGATTTGTACGTTAAGCGACGCTGGAGAAGTGTGCAATACCTAACCGATCAATTCTGGACTCGCTGGAGAAAAGAGTTCTTGCACACTTTGCAACCGAGAACGAAGCGGCAAAGGGAGCAAACGAAAAAAGCAAGTGAGGGATGTAGTAATTATGAAGAATGATGACAGCCCAAGAAATCGATGGCCACTTGCACGAATACTGGAGTGTTATGCAAGTAGCGACGGACTCGTACGGAAGGTGAAAGTGTTAGTGGGGTAACACGACAGAGATGACTTTGGACGAAGAATTAATGCACCATCGGTCATGTTAAGACCAATACACAAACTAGTTTTATTGTGCACGGCCGATACCGGGGATTCCCGAATGGGGAGCCAAGATTAAAGGTCACTCAGACTAGACAATGATATCGTAAATGTGGATGTTGACATGTGCGAACAAAATTTACCGACTACGCCCCACGGCTTTAAAAAAATGTGTGAACATTTTTGGAGAGCCATGTTACTACTGCACCGCGGCAGTAGTTTTGTTTCATGGATCGTTTTGGTTCATTGATTGTTTTGGTTCATTGATTTTGATTACATGTTATTTCTAGGATTTGTCATGCACAGAAGCTGAATTAGCTGCAGCAATACCTTTCGGGGCACCCCAGATCGGTGGTGGAAGGCTACGTTCTGTTGCAGTCGGAGGAGGCGTACAACCAAGCAAGGAAAATATTAAAAGAACGGTATGGAAACGATAGTTTAGTCAGTAAATCCTTCACGGATAAGCTAAATGCTTGGCCCAAACTAAATGTAAATGATGCTAAGGGTCTAAGAAAATTCTCCGACTTTCTCAATCAAATTGTGGCCGCCAAAAGCCAAATCACCGAATTAGAAAAGCCATATGCTCGAAAATCTGCTCTAGGCTGGGGAATTGTGGGTAGCTGTGTACCAGGAAGCGATAAAAAAAATTTGCATCGATGCTATGCCACCGACAATAGCGCAAGATTGGCCATACGGTTAAACGAAGGATCGAAGACGAAAGAGATTATTAGTCCATTCCAACTGAGACGATGGATGGAAACCGAATTTGTTGAACAGCGGTGTACCTGTGGGCTCGCGCTTTTTAAAAGCTGGTTGCTTGTAGTTGGCTGAGCTTGTTTAGGCTGGCTGCCTACCGGTCTCTGGCGAGCTGCGCAGCGGAAAGTCTATAAATTCACTCTCCACAGATCGCCTACAAATAATTATTGTAGCCACGATTTTTAGAGTCTTGATCTTAAACTCGAAAACTATAACTCTTGATTCGGTTTAGTTGTATTCTGCGTCTTGCGACTCAAGTTACTTAGTACGTCATTCAGCATGACGCCAGTTGTATAGTCTAAGGTACGTTATACAGCATGACGCAAGTTATCTCAATTACTTTAATGTAGTTTATAATAGTAGGTTATTTAAATTTCCGGAATATATAGGGAATTTACAAGGTGCGAAAAGTTTACGTGCCAGACGTTTCACATCTGCACGTTTGACTAACTGTGGGGAATTAGGTGGAAAAACTAAGTTAATGATTTAAACGGCAAAAATACAAAGGCCCGTACAAGGTGATAATTACGTACATAGTATAATAAAACGTGAGAGTCGGTAAACTTAAAACGCAAAAAAACGACGTTAAAACACAAAATATTTTAGACATAAATTAAAACAAATATATACTATACGAAATGCTACATACCGACACAAAAAGATACTCCCAACACGACAGAATATTTATAAAATCTATTAGCACAAATATAACAAAGCGGGAAGATGGACACTATGAAATGCCACTTCCATTAATATATCAAGATATTACTATGACCAAAAACCGACCTTTAGCCCTGAAACGACTATGGCAACAAAAAAGACGTTTCATAAAATAGCCGCAATATGCAAAAGATTACATCGCTTTTCATGCAAGACGTCATTAAAAACTGCACTGAGAAGCTTTAAAAACTGGACCAACTATATACCGCACACTAGAATATACAACCAACATAAGCCTGGGAAAATCAGAGTAGTTTTTGATTGCGCTGCCCGCTTCGGTGGTTTATGTTTGAATGACGTATTGCTCCAGGGACCTGACTTGATGAATGATTTAGTGGGAATATTATGTCGTTTTCGCAGGCATGATATAGCGGTGACTGCAGATATTCAAGGTATGTTTCACCAGTTTTTCGTGGAGGCGAAATATCGGGATCTACTACGATTTTTGTGGTGGGAAGATGGCAATATAGATAACCCTATTACTGAATATCGTATGAAAGTGCACATTTTTGGCGCTGTTAGTTCGCCTGCGTGTGCTAATTTTGGACTACGACGAGCTGCTGACGATGGAGAACTAAAATATAGAAAAGACGCTGCGGATTTCGTAAGAAATGACTTTTATGTGGACGATGGAATTACCTCGGTAAGTGACCGAGCAACCGCAATTTCTCTCATAAAACGAAGCAAAAGTTTGTGTGCAGAGGCGGGACTGCGTTTGCACAAATTTACATCCAATGATCGCATCGTATTGGATAGTATACCAGAAGAGGACAGAGCAAACAGCGTACAGAGGATAGACATTTACAAGAATCCGCTTCCTGTTGAAAGGATATTAGGAATATATTGGTGCATTGAAAACAATTCGTTCCAATTCCGAGTCATAATGAAGGATGTTCCTCTCACTTGCCGTGGCATTCTGTCAACTATAAGCTCGGTTTACGACCCTTTGTCTTTTATAGGTCCAGTAATGCTAGAAGGTAAACTTTTGCTACAACAACTCTGCCGGGATAAAGCGGATTGGGATGATATCCTTCCGAGCGATTTACAAGTACGGTGGGAGAAATGGAGAACAGAAATGCAGAGTTTGGAGCAAATCCAAATCAAACGTGTCTTTCATCTAAAAGGGTTTGGTAAAGTACAAGAAATGGAAATGCATCATTTCTCGGAGGCGAGTAACGTAGGTAATGGTCAGTGCTCTTACGTACGTTTGGTGAATGAGAATCACGATGTGTGTTGTGCATTAGTTATGGGAAAGTCCAGAGTAGCTCCCCTAAAACCAGTCACCATTCCGCGACTGGAGTGGTTCGCTGCTGTGTTGTCAGCTAAAGTAAGTAAATATCTTGGCGAGCATTTGCCATGGGAAAAAAGAAAGGATTATTTTTGGACGGACAGCAAAGTGGTACTTGGATATTTATCTAACGATGCAAAGAAATTCGAAGTTTTTGTAGTAAACCGAATACAGGCGATAAGAGAGATTACTGACAAACGGAGCTGGAATCATATACCGTCAAAGCAAAATCCAAGTGATCTTGAAAAATCGGTAGTGTCATAGTTTTTCTAATGACATAACTATCGTTTCAGGAATATCCACAGAAAGAGATTTAGATCGACACACATCCAAACTAAGGAAACACCAATTGAAGAAAAGCAGTTCATTATTTCAGCTCGACCCGTTTCTCGATCAGCATGGAGTACTTCGATTTGGTGGCAGATTGGGATATACTAATATTAACGATAAACTTAAACACCCCATAATTATTCCAAGAAATACACACATCACTGAGCTAGTGATACGACACTGCCATGAAAAGGTTCACCACATGGGTCGAACGTCAACGCATACTATGTCCGTCAGAGTGGTTTCTGGATAGTAAATGGTTCGTCTGCTGTGGCCCATTATATAAGTAAATGTGTGGAATGTCGTCGCCTCCGTGGATCTTTGCAAACTCAAAAGATGGCCAATCTTCCGGGCGACAGATTATATCAAGGTCCACCGTTCACCTATTGCGGAGTAGATTACTTTGGACCCTTTTTAATTAAGGACAAGAGATCTATAGTAAAAAGTTATGGAGTTTTATTTACATGTATGTCATCCCGAGCTATACATATCGAAACGGCAATTAGTATGGATACAAGTTCGTGTATAAATGCGCTTCGACGTTTTCTGGCCAGGCGGGGACCGGTGGTACAAATCCGCTGCGATTGCGGCACCAACCTAGTTGGAGCTAACGATGAACTGACAGCCAATTGCATCATCAATCAACAAGAACTAAGGCAGTTCCTTCTCAGGCAAGAGTGCAATATGGTTGAATTTAACTTCAACGCCCCACACGCCAGTCATATGGGTGGAGTGTGGGAAAGACAGATCCGAACCGTGCGTAGCGTACTTGGCACCTTATTGTTTCAGTGCGGCGAGCAGTTGGATGACGAGACGTTCCGAACCTTCATGACGGAAGTGGAGAATATCGTCAACTCTATACCATTGACGATAGCGAGTATGACCGATGCTGGATGTCCAGAGCCGTTAACTCCAAACCACATCTAAACAATGAAGAAGAGACCGCTTTTGAGCCCACCGGGAGCATTTGTAAAAAAACGATTTGTACGTTAAGCGACGCTGGAGAAGTGTGCAATACCAACCGATCAATTCTGGACTCGCTGGAGAAAAGAGTTCTTGCACACTTTGCAACCGAGAACGAAGCGGCAAAGGGAGCAAACGAAAAAAGCAAGTGGGGGATGTAGTAATTATGAAGAATGATGACAGCCCAAGAAATCGATGGCCACTTGCACGAATACTGGAGTGTTATGCAAGTAGCGACGGACTCGTAGGGAAGGTGAAAGTGTTAGTGGGGTAACATGACAGAGATGACCTTGGACGAAGAATTAATGCACCATCGGTCATGCTAAGGCCAATACACAAACTAGTTTTATTGTGCACGGCCGATACCGGGGATTCCCGAATGGGGAGCCAAGATTAAAGGTCACTCAGACTAGACAATGATATCGTAAATTGGATGTTGACATGTGCGAACAAAATATACCAACTACGCCCCACGGCTTTAAAAAATCTGTGTAAATTTTTGGAGAGCCATGTTACTACTGCACCGCGGCAGTAGTTTTG
>CH002130.1:44300-126621 GCA_000149265.1 Ciona savignyi | reverse complement strand
GTTCTTGTATTAGACCTTCTCGGTTACATTTAGGACATCGGACCTCCCATGTAAATGCGTTGAGGCTCATTGATTTTGTTGCCGGCAAGGGAACCGCTTCAGGGCTGCTAAGAGCGCGTTTATTTCCTCTGTTTTACTGCGATATTTTAATTTCTTTCAAGTCAGAATTGGCGTCTTTTTTGGCATGAACGTGTTGGAATTGAGTGCCTTCAGCAAAGCTTGCTTCTTCAACAAGTTTAGTCTGTGCAGCACCGACACGTGCTCGTGGCCTGTTCTCGGGGATCGTTGTGCTGGCTTCAACTGCTTTGCTCTCCAGTTTAGGAAAATCCAATTCGCGCATTTTACATTCGGATTGTTTATGTCCTGGCTCCTGACAGTATGTCACATACAATTCAAAATCGTTGATGTTAATATAGCTCGATATGGGGTTTAAATTTAAATCTTTTTTTGAAACCGATAATATTCTCATACCAGATATGAGCCCTAGCTTGTTGAGTTTGCTTTGTACGTTGTGAACAGGAAGGTAGTTCTTTTCAAAAAAGGCCTTAATTTCGTCGTTTTTTAGTGGCACTGGTACCCATCCAATACCTATATTAATTTTTGACCTTTTACATAATCGCACAAATTTGATATTTTCGTTCCTTAGTAGCATATCCGCCAATTTATTAACACTTTCTCGGTCTGTACAGGTAAAATCCACAAGATTTCCCTTTCTTTCGGCTATTCCCTTTAGCTTTTCCACCGGAAAATTCACTTCTTTAATAAGAGATCACATAATTCCGACCCTGACATCAGTTTAAACGTTGTTGCTGCTAAGCAGTTAGGCCTCTTTAACTCTGAGACCTTGTGTGCAATCGATGCATAAGTTTTCTCTGCCATTTTTCGCAACCGCACGCTAGCCGTGCAAATCGTGAATGACGCGACATACAGGTGACGGTACGATAAGCGCACAAGCGGAGATCCTCAAGCGAAGGTTGGTCTGGCTAGAATACGCCCGGAAGGTGGCGCAACAGCGCTAGTGCACAGATTAAAAAAAAACTACTCTTATACAAAAAAAGGCCTGGTGACGAGTCATCTGTATTACTTTTTATTTCTGTGTAACTTTTGTCGAAGAAATTCGGCCGATCGGCTGCTGCCAGTTACCCACACATTGTTCGATGTAACTCTTTGTTAACGTATTGATTCACTGTGACTTTTATGTCTAATAAAGTAAAAAAATATTTTTTTATCTTACACCGCTTATACGAGGTACAAAGGCCAAAACCCAAACTGCAGTCAGTCATATTGCATTTTATAAATTTTAAGGATTATCATCAGGTGTTTAACACTGTAACTTTGTTTCTTTTTTAACACAGTATCTTTTTTATTGCTAAATATATGCCTGTTTAAGTACAAAACTAGAGTTGAGCATGTAATAACTTGTTCGATGCACGGTTTTAAGCTGCAAGCGTCCCCATAATACTAGCTTACATACAACAATATAGGGTGATTTAACAGGATAACATGATCTACTGCACACAGCGCATAACCGCTAAGTATCTTGGTCTCGGACACAAACGACCAGCAACAGCACCTACCGAACCTGTAGCAGTTCTTCGACTAAAAAGCGCATGGAACACATTTTTGGTCTGAATATTATATGTCCGGTAGGTGGCACAATAAAACAAATACTATAGTTACCGGGACAGGTAATTTAAGTTGGAATTGTTGTGTGACCAAATAGATAGATAGCATGACCATCACGATTTTCATACAAACAATGACTCAGTGGCTTACCATGGTAATACATGAACAACAGTTTCCGATATGCACATATTTACCGTCGAAAATAAGGACAATTTACATTAAATCAAATATGTTGCCGTATTATATTGCGTTTTGGAATAGTGGTGGTGGTCACGTGGTGGACACTTGTTAATATTATTTTGTTCTTATCATTTCTCGCGTACAAAGTTGCAAATTTACTAAGGGGTCAAACTTGGAAATTATAAGGTCATTTTCGACTAAAAAAGTATATAAACTTGACATTAGCATATTAGTAAGTATGTTACTCTTTCAATATTGGAATCGCAAGATATAAGCGTCTCCATAAGACAAGAATACCGCGACCTACAGGTGAAGGTGCGATAAGCACACGCAGCGCAGATCCTTAAGCCCTAGTTGGACTGGCTAGAATACCCCCGGAAGGTGGCGAAACAGCGCTAGTGCACAGATACTTGCAAGAATATTTTTAAAAGTACCAGGTATGGTGGATGTTACTACGTGCACGGTCGTGTGAACGAGTGGTTAACGCGCCCCGATACATATATCGACTAATATACACAAAACGGTCTAAATGACACGAACCCTTCATTGGTTCGAAACTTGGCTCGGTAAAAAAATTAAAGAAAAAAACATATTTTTAAAAGTTCATTCTCTTTCAGCAGCGGTGGTAGCAGGACGTGTTTGTTCTGCTACGCCGTGAGCGATAAGACAAATATGCATCAAGCAGCGCCACGTGGCAACATGCCAATTAGAAGTTACGCGAGGGCAGCAAGAGCCAGAAAACACACAAAGCAACTGGAAAGACCGAATTGTTTATCAATAAAAGAAAAAATCAGACTCGACCGCCCAAAAACGCTAGAAATTATTAAAAAATTAAAAATTCACAAAAAGTTATTTGGAATCCCCGAAATGCAGGGAGGCATTATTGATATCACCTGCACCTCCAGAGAAGCAGTTCTTGAGCTTCACGAAATTTCGGAAAAACAAGAGGAAGTCCAGTCGGTGCGACTTTACCAAACCGATAAGATTGGCATCGCACTGGGCTGGTTACCGATTCCCATGGAAAACGACGTAAGACAAGAAGCAATGGAAGAATTCGGATGTGTACATAAAATTATAAGAAAAAACATATAAAGATGGAATGGTGACTGGCATGCGGATAGTAATAATGAACAAACAAGACATTAAAGACAATCCAATATCTAGATACATAATAATTCAAGGTTATGAAGTATATGTAACATACACTGGCCAAGAAAAAACATGCCGTTTTTGCTCCGAAATGGGGCACGTGAGCCTGGATTGTCCTCATTGGCGCGACGAATTCCCTGTGAGGGGCGTAGCACGCAAAAAATCAGCCCAATTAGGCCCGACTTGAGACTGATGCCATGTTGCACGACTTTCCAACCTACAATGCACATTGCTGATGGAACACTACAATGCCCGAACTGTGAAAGGTATTGTGCGGATTGCAATTGCGGCCGCTTCAATTATTTTTTAAACAAAGAGCTTAGCAAACCCTGTGAAAATTTAAAATGTAAGCACAGATACATTTATTGCAACTGTGATAAAAAATACGTTACAGAAATATCCCCAGAACAACCGTTTAAATGTAAATGTGGCTTCGAATATGACTACAATGTGAAGAATGGTGTCAAGACTACTTAATCTTTTTATAATTGCTTTAAGTGTCGCAACTTATAACGTAGCTGGAATAAGAGACAATGATAAACGAAAAGCTGACCTTAACTTTATTCGACAAAAACACTTTAATATAATATTATTGCAAGAGACGCATTATGTTCAACCGAAATCCAAAAACGTTGGGAATTAGAGTGGGGCTTAAAAATAATATGGGCGCATGGCACGAATCGAAGGTGTGGCAATATTATTTGACAACAAAACCCCTTATAAAGTAGGGAAGACCCTTTATCGATCCGAATGGTCGTTTTGTCATAGCTGAGGTCGGATTTAGCGAGACAACGTTTGTACTCGTTAATGTGTACGCGCCTAATAATGACGACCCACAGTTTTTTTTCAAAATTTGTTTCGAAATATCGTTTCCCTTGCCGGTATAAATGAAGTAATAATTGGTGGAGACCTCAATATAATTATGGACGCTACCTTAGACCGCCATCGACCTGGAGCAAGCAATAAGCCAACAGCTACTAATGTGGTCCGTGCGCATCTGCAAACGCTCGGGTTGGTGGACGTATTTCGATTCAGAAATCCACAGTTGATGCGGTTCACCCGTTTCCAAGCGAACCCGTATTCGGCGAGCAGGATAGATTATAATAAGTTAAAATGTGAACTTAATGATCTTGTAAAACGCCGGTCCAAAGGTGCAATAATTCGAAGTCCCGTGAGATGGGTAGAGCATAGTGAAAAGTGTACTAAATACTTTTTAAATCTCGAAAAACGAAATGCAGAAAAAAAGGCAATTTATCGACTTGAGAGCAATGGCGCTATCTTAACAGATCATGTAGAAATCGTAAACGAACTTGCGACATTTTATGAAAGTCTATATAAAAATGCGGGACGCTAAACACCTGCTCGAAGAAATATCTTCACATTTGTCCTCACTGGACATACCGTTTTTAGATGAAAATACCGCGAAGAGCATAGAATATGCCATAACTGAAGTAGAATGTCGTAAAGCCCTGGATACAATGCCAAACAATAAGTCTCCTGGTAGCGACGGTTTTCCCACTGAATTTTACAAACTGTTTTGGGTTGCCATAAAGTCTTACTTTATAAGTCTTACTTGAAGCGCTCCATTTAACAGAAAGAAACAGATATCTAACGGAAACGCAAAAGCACGGGGTAATAACACTAATTCCTAAACCGAACAAAAATGTATTACTAGCGACTAACTATCGCCCAATCACTCTTCTGAACGTGGACTATAAAATAATTTCAAAAGTAATAAATAACAGATTCAAGAGCCTCCTTCCCCCTTTGATACATCCCGATCAAAATGATTTCGTGAAAGAAAGGTATATAGGTAATAACATTCGACTTTTATTTAACTTAATCGATTATTGTGACTATGAAAGCATACCTGGGGCAATATTTAACGTGGACTTCTATAAAGCATTCGATACGCTAAGCTGAACGTTTGTCAACTGCAACGTTTGACCTTTATTAGAGGGGTTCGCTGCAACGTTTGACGTTCGTCGCGGGGGTTTTGCCCTCTTTGGGTGGACCTTTGGCATTATGGATGGACGTCTGTGCTGCACCGCGTAGCTCGAATATATGCTGACTCCGATATCCGACGTCCAAAGATCGAGTCCACGCTAGTTGAAAGTTAGTTGTTTATTGTCAAACGTTGTCAATACGAACACACGAATAAAACAATGCACTTTACTCGGGATTAGATTCGCTGAACCGGCTGGCGTCGGAATAACTGCGCGGTGCGATTAATAGACAGTCCGTTTTCCTTGCGGCCTGTCAACTCGTTCTTTGTTTAATCCGGAAGCTGCGACTTTTGCCTTGTTCCTTTTCTGTCAACTTCATGACAAAGTCTCAAAACCTGGCGCTTAGCGCGCCAGGCGGAAGTCAACCCGGTCTCCTCTCAGCCCAACCACAGTCTTCTCTTTTTGACGCCCAAACATGCGTATTTATCTGGTGCTCCAATCACTAAGAGAAAAACTCCATGATGCCCTTTTTTCGGGTCTTTCGTTCATGTAATATTTTCTCTCCAAGACCACTTAAGCGTGACCCACTTAAAGATTAACGGACTACATAATTTCTCGGTCAGCCTTCGCACGCGATCAACAACACCGACCATTACCTGACGTCATAATGTTCTCATCGTGATTCTGCAGTTTTCCAGTGGATGACGTCAATCTTATCGCGGATGTTTGAATTGTAGTGAATACAAAGCGACTTCGCTGCATCAACCAAATGTTAAACGATGGGGATTCGGTCAACATATTCATTAATGGATTAAACCTTTTATACCGACCCAAGCTGTTTCATTTTGAACAATAATCACGTTGCCACACAATTTACATCCAAACGTGGCGTTCGTCAAGGTGATCTCTTGTCACCTACATTATTTGTTTTGGCAATTGAAATATTAGCGGATATTAGCGGTGGAAATTCGCTCGTCACAAATCCCCGGCATAACAGTCATGGAGAAGGAGATAAAAATTTCCATGTTGGCGGACGATACCATGATAACGCTGGACGGGGAGATTAAAAGCTTTAACTTAGCATATAAAATCTTGAAAAATCACAGAAAAATGTCAGGATGCGTAATAAACCTTCAGAAATCGAATGCGTTTTACATTGATAGTAAACGGTCGTGCGATTTAAAACCCCTTCTAAATAAAGGATTGCCGTAGTCTAACAACGAGATAAAATATCTTGGCATTGCATTTCCTATTGGTCGCAACAACAATGGTCGAGATCTTTTTAATATTAATATGACGGAACCTGCAAAGAAAATCAAAACGCTGTTAAATATTTGGGCCTCTCGAACCTTGACTCTAACTAACTGTGATTAAATCCTTAGTCATAACGACACTGACGTACAAACTAAGTGTAATACCTACGCCACCACCTAGCGTCTTCTTAAAAAAACTTAAAGAAAGCATTTTTCACTTATATATGGGGGTCGAATTGGGAACATATGGGGGTCGAAATGGGAACGAATCAAGAGAACAACGCTATGTAGCGACATTGGTGAGGGAGGGGCAAAAATGCTTGATATTGACGCCTATATTTTGGCATTGCAAGCCAAATGGATAAAAAACTTACTAGACACGGACTACCATGCAGCCTGGAAAGACGTGGAAAATGTATATTTTAGTAAAGCGGCATTAGCATCAACGCTGCAGTCCAAGTTACGTGAAACGTCCAACGACATCGTCCGGCTATTCCCTTTGCGAGCGCTTCGGACCACGGCAGTAGCTGTTAGGCTGGATTCACACCAGAACCACATTTTGTCGTACGTCCGACAAAAAGGTTTTTGTCGTAAGCGTGTTTTTCGTTTTTTGTTTTGGACGATTCACACCAATAAAACGTGTTTCGGTCCGACGGTTTGCGTGAGTATGGATAAACACTTATAACTAGAATTTTATATTAAAATAAAGGTGAAGACATCATAATTTTTAATTGGTAGTCAGAGTACTATCGTCATAGGACACCATTTAACTTGTATAAATCCTATATTGGATAAACTAAACACGCTAATGGAACATAAAAAAATTACATTTTTGAAGTATGACAACCTACCTTTTTCCTGAATTACTAATAGACTGAAGCCAATTATAGAATGGAAACATACTTTTATAGATCAGTATTACAACCTTAAATCCTTAACATCAAACACTCTTGACCTTAACATTTGTACACTACATGGCTGCCAAAACTGTACTAGAGGTGTCATACGTTATTTTGGTTGTTCTTCTGCCAAGTTTTATACCAGAACAAACCTAAGAAGTGTGGTATAGTAATTTAAAGTGGTGCCAATATTTTGCACTTCGACAACAAAAAAACAATAACTCGGATAAATTCATTGTAGGGTAAAGGTATTGGTTTCATCTGTACAAATAAAACAATGACATTTCTTTTTGCTCACAGTTGATATCACCCATAGTAATAATGGTATCTGCACTGCACATTAACAATAAAACAATTGTAAATGCTGATATTTCACGATATTAAACTCGTCCAACAAAAAACATGTCGCAAGAAAATAGCGCATGCCCTATTCCTGAAAAACATGTTTTTTTTGTCGTACGACAGAAAACGTGTCGTTTGCGTCAAAATCGGACTGGTGTGAATCGGCGCATAAGAGATAATGCGTTCTATTTGAGAAACGTCGGTACGACACGACAAAAAGTTGTTGTCGTTTTGGTGTGAACCAGGCCTTAGACGTGTATACTCCAACGGAACTCGCCTTGATCGCATTAACGACCCTCGCTACCTCTGGTTGAACTCAAATATTAAATCGCGCAATAGAACATTCTTCATTGTGGACTTGGCAGAGGCCGGGGTAACCAACTACTCTCAAATTATTAACACCGAGGGTAGCTATATGAGCTTCAAGGAGTTGCGAAAAGCTTGTTCGATAACTGATACATTAGACAATTTTACAAAATTTAACAAATTAATTCATGCCGTGCCGGAAGCTTGGGATCAAGGCGATCCACAAAGCCCAAGTAAGACCGATTATTCCAGCAAATTGTTTGACTTGATCGAAAAGTTAGAAGGTTACCAAACAACGAAATCAATATATGACGATGTTATCGCAGCTAGCGCAACAATCTCCATAAAACCGAAGGAAAACTGGGCGCGCTCGCTCGATATTACCATCGAAAACTGGGCATAAATTTACTGTGATAATTATTTTTGTACCTTAAAAACTCGGTACCGCTCCTTTTAAATTAAACTAAATAACAGAGCTATAGTAACTAATGATAAATTACATCGTTTGGGATTCAAAGACACTAATCGGTGCGGATTTTGCAAGATCGAACCAAAAACCTTAACCCACCTATTCTATTTTGCCCCAAAATCAGGGCTTATTGGAATAATGTCGAAAACTGGTTAAGCGCGGCATTTCGTAGACCATACAGTTTACCTCCACAAAATTGTTTCTTTGGTACTGTTAACAATTGTGTCATCAACTGACTGTATTTTATTATGTGCAAGAGTCTGTATATACAGAGGGAAAACAACCGACAGAGTGCCCCCCACCACTCAATCATTCATTAGTGAAGTGGAAGCCCTCAGAAAAAGGGAACTGATAATAGCAAAAAAATTAAACAAACTAGATCCTCATAACCGTAAATGGAATACCATTTCAGAGTGAAATGTATTGCTGTCATTTTGTGTTGGTGCCCGTTCATCTTCTTCTCTAAATAAACGTTCAAATGTTGTTAAAAAAATATTTTTAAAAGTTTGGCCAGACCAGTTTACGTACAGCAACATAGGGTGATTTAACAGGATAACGGAACCTACGGTAATGATATGATAAGCGTAAGCAGCGCAGATCCTGAAGCGAGTGGTGAATCGGCTACCGATTGTCCGGAAGATGGCGGGACTGAGCATTTTAAGTTGACGCAGTACGGTCGTGTGACTGAATGGTTAACGCAACCGATACATAAACCGACTAATATACTAAAACAGTCACTGTGTTGAGTTCGAAACTTGCCTCGGTAAAAAAAATTAATTGACACAGTTAAAGCTGATTTTCTTATACCTTTGTCGTCATACTAAGATTCGTTCGCTTCGGATTCCATGTAAGAACGAGAACTATTTTGGTCTGGTAAACATGGTTCGTATGTTAGTCTGAATAACGAAAAGAAATAGACCAATAAAGACTTGTACAACAACTTTTGTTTTAATGGGAAATTCCCCGAGATTGTTTTATGTCTTGGCAGAAGCGAGGATAGATTGGATAGCATATGTCCGGAAACAAGCTGAACCTACAATGCTCCTAGTTGTTAAACCGTCTGTGTGACTTTTATAAGGAAAACCATATTATGTTAATTTCATATGTTTATACAGAAACATTAATTGGTTATAACTCGTATAATTGGGGTTGCAGCGGGTAGTATAGCGATTCTGGCGCTATAAACTATGATACTATTGTTTATCATAAAAACATCAATGGCTTTATCACACGCACAATCTTTAGATTATGGCGCTCTTAACGTTCGGTTATGCTAGTTATTGCAGTATGTTAAAACCATTCAAGAGTTAATTTTAATATAAACAAGTTTGCACAAATACACATCTCTAGGTCAAATTATCTCATGTTTTATCCCTTACTGTCTTACAAGTAGAAACACATAATATATACATAAAGTCAAATTTTCGCTGGAAACTTCGGCCGTTACACAGCTTAATCGCGCTCAGATTTAATTCTTCGTAGTGTTAGCACAAAGCATGTACACAGCATGTGTTTTTATGCAAAATATTGGTATAACATTAATTAGGCAAATAAACAACCAACTTACCGCGGCTTGTTCTTCCGGTTCCATTTCAGCTTCTTGTACTTTGTGCTTGAAGCCTCCGCAAGAATCGCTTTTCTCTACGCGTCGTCTTCCTCGTTTCCACGCATTCGTCGATTAAGTAGTTTTCTGCATAGAATGATAAAGAATAAGTTAATGTTCGCGCTTCAATTATTAGTTTATACATGGTAGATTGGGGTTAAAGTAATTAGCACCATCGTATATTGGGGTTAAAGTCATTATCATCATGGCAGATTGGGGTTAAAGTCGTTATTATCAAGGTAGCTTAGGGTTAAAGCCAACATATTAAGGTAGCTTTGGGTTAAAGTTATTATTATCATTGTAGATTAGAGTTTAGTCATCAGAGAATGCCAACCACGTGTGAATCTCAACTATTTGTTTTTTTAATGTACGCTATTTTACTGCATTCAGAAACGATCTGATTACCTAGCTACCTCGTCACCTTTTGTATATTTTATACAAAATAAATAACGTTAACCGTTAGTTTCACGCAAGTAGATACTAATGGGTAGAAAAGGCCTAACCGAACATAAATACAACCTTATTACGCGTATAAATAAGGTGAAAACACAAAACTAAGATAAACTAGAGAATGTAAACCACGTGTTTAACCACCACTATTTGTAAAACACATTTTGTATGGCATATATTCATGCTATAGGGTCCCTAACCACAATTTGTCTTTTATACACCGATTATGTAGTTTGTTTCTGCAAGCATAAACGCATGGGTCCAACAATTAATCAACCAAACTTATTTTCCAGGTGCGGTTAAATAAAAAATAAACGTTTTAATTTTACGAAAGTTTCACCAGAAATGTATTAAATTAAAGCTTCTCTTCAATCGCTGTAGTAAAATAAAGCTAAATTTTCCAAAACAGCCCGATTTAGTTTTTCATGGTTTCAGGGAATTCCTCTGTGTTTAGTAGATAAGTTCCTGTTTTAACATAAGTGAGTCATGTTAATTTATTAGAAAAAACGTTTGGTTTTTTAACTTCTCAGAGGAATTCCCCTAAATTCACCACCCTAACTTTTAGTTCTCTTACAAATGTCAAATTTTCATTTCGATTTTCTTACACTTTTTGGTAGATGTTGGGGCGACACGGCATGCTTGTCACAATCATGATTTCAGAACAAAATTCCATTTTTAGGGCATTTTCCTAAATATTTTTTTTATTTATTTTAAGTGTTAAATCAGTGACTAATGAACTTGCATTACTGAAAATCTGATTCAAATTGTAACAGCCGTTCAAGCGCTATGCCCCAAAAAGTTCAATTTTTTAGAAAAAAATAGCGATTTGGTTTTTAACGACCCAGGGGAATTTCCCTATATTTATTCTATTTTTCCTTCTGGTAGATGTCGGGGCGACATGGCGTGCTTGTCACAATCATGATTTGAGAACAAAAGCTTATTTTTTAGGGTATCATCCCTAGGTAATTTTTTTATTTATTTCAAGTGTTAAATCAGTTACTTATTCACTTACATTTCACCAAATCTGATTCAAATTGGAGCTGCCGTTCACGCGCTATGCCAAAAAATGCTAATTTTTTAGAAAGAAATACCGTTTTGAATTATAGCGTCTCAGGGGAATTCCCCTAGTTTTATCTCCCAAAATTTTGATTTCTGCTCATCTAGAATATGTTGTCTAACAAATGGCAAAGTCTCATTGCGATTATATTTTTCTTTCTGGTAGATGTCGGGGCGACATGCTATGCCTGTCAAACCTTTGACAAAAAAACAAAAAAAAAAAACGGACAAAAACAATATGTGTCCCAATTTTTCAAATGGGACACATAATAAATATATTTAATTTTATTTTTATATTTTAGCGATTTGTAACACGAATCAGAAAAACATTACTTAAATTTATATGACCTGGTGTACCCTGGAAAACCCCCAAAATATATTATGCCTAACAAAACACATATAAAATCTTAATATGTGGATAAATGAGGAGAACATACACAATTGAACTAATTATATATAGAAAAAGTAAATACGATCAAAAATATGGGTTTACATCAGATTCATCTTTAACCCTTTTTTGAAAAAAATCCCCATTTATTAAAGAATCTAAGCACGACTGAAACAAACGTTGTAATTCATTTAAGAAAACACCAAGGGTGGTGTCGAAGTAGAAAGGGAATTTTATGGTTTCTACATGCAGAAAAATAAACTGTACACACAGGGTTTGTTAAAATAGTTGTGGATAACACATAATTGACACTCTATAGAGTTAAAAACGACTCCGCTCACGCTTTCACTGTGTTGTCAAAATTCCAGCAAGGAACACGGGATACTTGTTTCGTCTCCACCGATGTCCGTTCTCGTCGAATCTTTTGTCCGCAAAAGCTGTTTTGCAAGTATTCTTCAATTTTGATTCAATAAAAGTGAGTAATGCACGATTCTCTCCAGCTTATGTTTACACTTTGTACAGGGAATCCCAACAATATTCATATACTACTGGCCTCTCGTTAGCGTTAAATTCCCTTTCGTAGTTTTATAGGTTTTAACGCGGAAGATATTCATTCAAATTTGTTCAAAATTGATTTCCTAACGATATTTTACGCAAAGGGGAATTTCTCATAATTTCTTATAGAAAACCGGAAAGTTTAAATAAATAAATGTCACAAAGTAAGGTTCGCGGATTACTTGCCCCCTTCTACCGGTTACCTCTGCGTCTTTTCTGCCGTTAATTATGTGGTTTTCTGCAATAGTAATATGTTCGATTTTTACAAAATACTGCTTAAATTCGGATAAGTCATCAACAAAAACGAAAAAAAGTAAAACTTTTATTTTAATTAAAGAAAACATTAGTAAATTAATTAACCTAATAAACATGATTATATAATATTAGTTTTAAGTTTACCCTTTATTGGAGCTCTATAATATTTCAATGTTTATCCAAAACCGTGGTGTCAATAAGCCTATTTAAATGGGCAATTTTTGCGAGTTAACTCGCATCGCTAACCCGGTTAAATTTGACGCACGCATTGCGTCATCACGGTTCAGTGATTATGCGGGTTTCCAATCGGGTTTTCCTAACTAGCTCGCGCATGGTAGGTTAACAACTCGCATTCGTCATTCATTTGGATACCAGCATCTTCAGGTAGGTTTTTAATGTTTCGTTTTGAGTTATGCTTGTGGGATGACTGAAGTGAAATTACTGTAATCATAACTATTATTTTTTTTCTTTTTATACTTTATGTACTGTGTTAAGCGTAGGAATATTTATAGCCCAACCTATTTAAAATTTCCTTCATTTGTATAAACAAAATAACTGTAAACTTTTTCGTGCAACATTTTTTTGAAATTGTACAACAACTAAATGTGGGTTGCATAAACGCTCCATGTAAATTGAACCGCTTAGCGCGTAAAGAGAGGGAATACCCACGATGCGAACTAAAGCGAGTTAACTCGCATCGCAAACCTGATCATGTAAATAGGCTTAATAATAATATATTCTTTCATTCAAATACGATTTAGAAACGATATATCAGTAAATAACCTAATAAGATGATAGAATAACAACTCTTTCTATTGAATGAGGTGATTAATGACGAGGCAAACACCCTGGTCAACGTGTGTTGATACTTATATGTGTTGTTATTGAGACCTGTATCTGCATTTGACGCTTTCTGTTAACATATTAATTTTTTAATTTGCTGACACTTCTAGCCGCATGAAGTAATTTGATTCGCTATACCGCAAACTTAATAACGCACAGTTGCTGAGCGCCGTAGATATTTATTTGAGAGTAGTATAGTAGAGGCTGATGTAGGACAATGTATCTGGGCCGTATAACATACCCGACCGGCCTCACCTTTTACTTTGTACAAGTGATCCAAGCAACAACAAAGAATTCCTCGCCCACAACTACCGTTTTGCTCGACGTATTTCCGTCTTTGAATTAGCAGTTTCCACAGCAAGTGGATAAATTTAATAAAACAATTAATTTTCCGAAAATCTCTAAAACAGATATAAAATAATAACCTTGTAATAATCACCGTAGTATGAAATATCATTTACCACCGAGTTTAACATCAAACTATGTGTTACTTAGATTGTTGATTATGTGCAGTTTCAGCCTCTCGTGAACAACCACCATTTGTATCACATATTGGATGTACGTTAATATTTTTATGTAAGAAAGGTTATACTGAGCACTTAACCGTGCTATATAATATTTCTGTTTTAACCCGAATGTCTCCGTTTTTATGCAAACATAAATTAATGAATGTTCAATTTTGGTACAACTTAATAATAATTCCGACGTTTTGAGCAATGTCTAGAAAGTGAATTGACGAAGTATACAACTGACTAGTTACTAGTTTCGAATCATCAAACGGAGAGGCTTCGCACTGATCCTTTATGCTATTTTAGACTCAAATAAATTATACTCTGGTAATACACGATTATTAAAGTTATACATAAAAAAGGTTTCATTTTACTAAGTATTACGATTAATCGCCTTTACATCTATCTCAACATAATGAAAATTAAGATTAATAATTACAACAATATAACAGTCTACAACATGAAGTGGACATTGTATGGAGTCTTCGAATATAATAAAAATACATTTTCTTTCCGCGATAAACTTTGCGTATCATGCAGCGCCCTCGCGTCATATACCACAATGGTAAGGCCTATTGCTTGCGTTATTCCAGCAATTATATAACAGACAAATACTCTACACTATGAAGCGACGAGGAAGTAAGGCCGCCACCTACGTTAATCAATCAGGAAGCAAATTGTATTCATAGGATACACAATGAACGCACAGCAAACGCACAACTCGTGACCAGTTGTGTGATGACTTATTGGTGATTTAAATGGGGTTGTGCTTCTATATAGTTTTAACTGGGTTGCTTCATCTGACATAATCGGTAAATATAACACATTATGCAATGAGTTTTAACGTGTCCCACTAAAGCTATACAATCTTGATATGACATGGCGAATAGATTATATTAGAGGTAGTTTTAAATTACTCAGATACAAATTAACCAATGTAGTTTATTGTGAATGTACATGAGGGATACAACGGAAAAATAATTCGACGCGTAAACAATATTATATTGTATGCAATGTATATACTACAGAGTTATAATTATTGACACACATGCAGTTATACAGCAAGAGCGATCAGATGACAGAAAGAGAAACTGAATTCAATTAAAATGGAAATCTAGCAAAGCACTGACCAGCACAATTTAAACTAAGATAGATTATAATATAAACGAAATACATAAGTTATAAAAAATGTATTAAACTAAGGAGGCGTTCAACTAATTATTCTCCCTATCTCTCCAATGCAAACTGACAAAAACAGCTGTTACTCACTCATAATCCTGACATAGAAAGTCTTAGATTTTTTCACAATTTAAAATTGAATCAGCAACCTTAACTTAAACCCTCCAAAATTTTACCTAAAAATTATGATCCCATACCCCTTCGGACATCGGAAAAACGGAAGGGTACCACTCGTCACATCCTGTCGCTCATGGAGGTCTATTAATTGGTTAAACGCTATCTAAAAGTAACTCACGGTAAATAAAGCTGTACGACAGGTGTACGAACGGTACAAAAAAAACGAATAAGTCATATAGGCGTAATATACCATCATCATATAATTTATACAATACATTTGTGGTTCTCAAAAACAAACGCGTTTTTATTCTTCAACATTTCCGGCCAGCATTCACTAATGGAAAATTACTAATTTTGCTTTGTGTGTTCGCGTGTCGTAAAATTAAACAGTTTTGGCGCAAAGGGTAAATGTTACTTCCGCGGGTGGAGCAACTGGTTCGTGGTTTGGATATGACGCCTATGGTGGAATCAAAAACAAAGCTTATGTTCTCTGGTTATAAACGAGTTCAGCGTATATCATAGGTAGCACACACTTACCAATCGGTACAGAAATTGCCGTATTAGAGGTAAATTGTACACTGCAGCTTATACAGTGCATAATTTGGTAAATAGAAACCTATTGCAATGCGGTCTAGTCAACCATTATTACATACAACGTTCATGAAGGAAATTATATTGGTTAAGCAAAGACTTTAAGAAAACTACAAACAACATGAATAAACAAAGGTTCGAGATACCGTGTGTCATGATCTCCGTGTTTGTGAATCTCGATGATATGTTGGTGGCAAGTAACTCTCTGGTCGCATACTAAATGTATTTACAAAAGGTTTTCTAGTGATTGGTAGGACACTACTCAGCAAAGTGCTGAAGATTGCAAATATTTTACCAGCAACCACGATTAAAGTCATCATCATCGTATCCGTTTGCTGCAATACACGGTATGATGACATTCTACTAATCTTTTGCAGGGCATTCCAGCCAGTTTTTCCAAAACAACTCCATCATTTGAGGTAGCAAAATCATCTTTGGCCAACGAGTCATTTCTTCAACACTCATCGTCACAAGCAACGAGCTATATAGTTTACACTCGAACTGTTCAGTTAGTTTAATTTAGTTTATTTTTTGTTTCCACGATGAAAACATAAATCAGGATTATTGAAAAAAAATTGGAAAACGGGAAAATACGGCAAAACGACAGTCGTTAGAACACGTCTAAAAACAAGCATTATTTTAATAAAATTCGGTCAGCAATTATTTAAAATGTGTTTGGGATGCAGAGCGTTTGACAGAAACTACAGGAGCCTTGCGCCCAGACATTCGCCATTTTAGATAATTCCTTGGCGCCAGGGTGTTGCATTTATGTACCACTCAATCAATCAACGCACAAAAACAAAAATAAATTAAACTAAAGTTTAACAAGGAGACACCAAGAAACCATGCGGTTATCGAAGCAGGTGCCACCTTATAATAAATGTAAATTAAAATATAAAGATAAATAAATAAGAAATAAACAGAATAGCAGTGTGAAAAGTTTGTGCAAAAACGTTACAATGACAAAAAAACTTTAACAAAACCCTCAAAAAAGAAAACAAACAAAATACATAATGAATATATAACAGTGATTTACAAAGTGTTAAAGAGATCGAGGTATGGAAAATCTAAATTAATGAAGTTACAATATTGCTAAGGCATTGGACAGTTACGGTATAATATTTAAGTAATATAAGTCAGCAAATATTGATTCTTTAATTGTTTTTTAAAGAAAAACCATCCTAATTTTTTTTTTAAAGATACATCTATTGCAGTCCATGCTACTTGACCACGGTACCCTATTGAATTTTGACCTAATAAGGTATGAAAATAAGGAACAAAATAATCATGATGTGCCACTTGTCTAGTGATATGATTATGAGCACAGTACAAAGGGAATATATACTTAAACGAATCAGGGAGAGTTTTGTTATGAAACTTGTACATTAGCTTTCCCATCTCCAATTTGTAAATATCACACAGTTTCAGTATTTTAAGATCACTAAACAAAGGGGTGACATGGCATCTTGCAGGACTGTATGACATTGCACGAATGATTTTATTATGTATTACATTTAATGGATAAAGGGATTTTTTATTAGAAGCACCCCAACAGACTATAGCATATTGTATTTGAGAGTAGACTAGAGAGTAGTAAATATTCAGCAGAGTTTTGATATCAACATATTTACGCAGTTTGAACATTATACCGCAATATCTAGCTAACTTTTGTAAGAGATTGAGGATATGGCAGTTCCAATTGAGCTTTTCATCTAAAAGGACACCCAAATATTTGGCTGATTGAGATCGAATAATTTTGTTATTATTAATATTTAAGTGGAAGTCATTAATGCCTATTGGCTTTAAATTTCCGGTGAAAAATACATATGACATTTTACTATAATTTAGAGAGAGTTTATTGGATCGCAGCCAATCGTCTATTGCAATCAGTTCAAGGTTTACTTTTGCTTGAAGTTCATAAGGACATTTGCTTGACATACACAAAAAAGTGTCATCAGCAAATAGTTTGGTGACAAAATTTGAAACTAAGGGCAAATATTAATATACATTAAAAAAAAGTAGTGGACCTAAGTCCGACCCTTGGGGTACACCACACAAGACTGGTTTAATATTTGAGCGAACATTATGAACAAATGTATATTGGGATCTATTGGTCAGGTAGTTTTTAAATAAGTCTAACGCAACGCCACGTATTCCATAGCAGTGTTCAAGTTAAGCTAGAAGTTTAGAATGGTCAACTGTATCAAAAGCTTTTGATAGATCAATAAAAATACCACAGCTATAGAGACCTTTGTCAGTGTTAGATAACAACATATTGGTTATATCAGCCACAGCAAGAATGGTTGAGCAGTTTTCTCGGAGGCCATATTGATGATTTGAGAGTAACTTATGCTTATCAAGATATTTAATTAAACGATTATATAATAATTTTTCAAAAATTTTACTAAACTGCGACAATAGCGATATGGGTCTATAGTTTGTGCATAAGTTGTCTGAGCCATTTTTAAATATGGGAATAACTTCTGCATTTTTTAAAAAGTCAGGATATATCTGTCGTACCGACATAATTGGCTGTTGGCGAGATCGTTCCAAGAAAACTGCAAGGAACATAAGAAATCGCTAAATGACGAAGGACGATCTAAATTCACGATGCGATCAACGCATCTTCTAAAATCAACGTGCGGAGATAATCCATTGTATCAAGCGCAAAAAATAATCTATTGTGCGTTTTTAGATATTCTGCATCGCATTTTTTTCCTTGGAGCCAAATCGCATCTAAAAGATCGAGGGCGGGAATACGCTTAACGTACCCTACAGCCCGTCCCCATATATAAAACTACGTAGCCGGTTATGCTTATGTATTATTGTAATTGTACCGTTGCGTTATCGGAGTCAAACAAATATTAATAATAAAGCTTAACTTCTACCGTTTAATAATAAACTAAAAGTCATTCAATAAGCAGCCGCTACATATATATCCCTTGCTTTACACAAGTAATAAATATTTCACTTAAGATGGGAGATATTATAGAATTTGCAAGTTTAATAAATTTGGTAGGAATGTCTTCATGACGAGTTCCCTTTTTTACATCCAAACAGTTTATAAGGGAAAATACTTCATCTGGCTTTGATGGAGATATAAAAAAGGAAGACGATTTTCTAAATGGTTTTAAAGGCACATGATTAGTAGGAGGTTTGATCTTAGATGCTAGATTTTTCCCAATGTCCACAAAAAAATCATTAAATTTATTAGCAACATTTATTGGATCCGATGTCACATCAGATGCAGTAATTCCTACACTTTTACTTATAGTCAGCGTAGGAGATTTAATTTGAATAAGTTCACGGATTAGTTTCCATGACCTACCAATATCATTTTTACTCCTAAAAAATTCATGTTTGTAGTACATTTGTTTGGAGATTTCCAGGAGATGATTTAATTTATTTCTATAGACCTTAAATACAGAATATTTTTGAAGATTAGGTTTATTTTTAACGATGGAGGAGAACATACTATTTTTGTTTTTTATGGATTGTAACAGACCTTTAGAGATCCATGGTTTACTTAGAAGTCGTCGCTTTTTCCTACTAATAGATCTTAATGGACCATGTTTATCTACAATCTCACTAAAAACACTAAAAAAAATTTACACCAAGACATAAAATACCCAAGAACTTAATAATCTAATAGCATGAATTCAATATTGTTACCGAAAGTAAATAGAAATAGAAATTTACGTAACTTGTGTTCGGCTACAAACTAATCACAGACAGCTCAACTAGGGTCGGTTAATACACAATTACTCTGGTTGCACTAATGTTTGAGAAGTTTTTCCATAGTAATGGCAGCCAAGAGTTGGTTTCTTACAGCGTGAGTCCTGGTATCCTCCACAGCAGACAAGAGTGTGGATGACGGGTTATGACAATCGTTCTCACTTATGTTCCTCTTGAGCTTATGTCGGCCATGCAATTGAATTGACTCCTTGTCACCCAGTATGAACTGTGGATCCAAAGTTATTGGGGCTGAAAATCCATGCAAGTGTGCGAGTCAGAATTTACTTTGCAAATAAAAAAAAAACAAATTAACGGTCACCGCCACCGATTTCTATTTAACTGGTGTATAGGGGAATAAAAACAAATCATCATCATTGTGATGGCTGCATTATAAACATGGCGTATTTACTCTCGTTACTCGCATGAGCTTCCACATACATTCATAATCGCCCGAAATTTAATGGATTTTTGGCCCTGATTATGCTAGCTGGATATACTGTGGTACTGATGTCTGATGTATGATATGGATCTAGATTCTAGAATGACCATGTTTATCCCTGTGTATGGGACAGTGCAGAGAGGGGTTAAATAGCCAAAACGTCAGCCGCTCAGCAACATGTATAGACAGAACCAACCAGAACTCACAGTTTGGCAGTGACTCTCCCAACCATACTTTTCACACCGTGTTTCTAAATGGGATAGAATATTGTTATTCCCTGGAGATAAAAGTGCAGATGAATCTTTAATACAGGTATTGTATAGTCCACAGTCGGGTTATTTGAGCTTCTGTTCATTGTGTTGTGTATAGACACAACCAACTATCTAGTGGCTGGTTATGGATGCATTGGGGACATAGCAGGAACTTTATAGAACTATAAATTAAGCTGGTTTGATTTATAATAATCCATACGAATACATGTGCATTGCAGAATATATTCCATCACAACACACGAACTATCCCCACACAAGTCATGTCAAATAATTCTTTCTTTTTCTTGACACCAAAATACACCGGTTACCTTAACATCATGCTCTGTGATGTAATAATTGCAAGATTTCCTATCACGGCTCGCTGAACAAGCGTAAAATCGCGATTTCGATTTCCCTTTGACAAATTTCTTAAACAACAGCATTGGACCTGGGGGAAAAGAGTAGTTTTGATGATTAATTCATAACAACACCTCTTGTTTTGTGGCACAAAAAGCATTTAAACCGAATCCTCACATTTTGTTAATAATGCATTGTCAGCATTTATACATTAACAAAAATTATACTTGTTATCTAATTTTTCCAAATAAATCCAAGTGATTCTATGAAGAGTTAAAACCTTAAAACATGTTGATCGAACCAAGTAGTAACTGGTCATACTAATGTCCCAAAAATAAATCGAAACTGTTATATAATTTCATCTGGTCTGGCACCAATGCAGTTTAATGGTAATTGAACAAAATATGGAATCTATGAGGTAAAGGTAGTAGAACCTAACAACAGGTTATTATACAATGTATGTTCCACTGACTATTGGACCATACCAGCTATAAAAACAGTATTCCCGGTATAAATAGAAGTTTCAGAATAGAGAACTAAAAGAGAACCATATCAGCTCGGGTTTCATTGTTCCAGTCATTCAAGTTAAAACTATCTATGCAACATACTGTAAGAATAGGAAACATATAATATAATTAAAACAATGCTTCACATGTAAGTCATGAAATGATAAGTTATATTCACAAGGATTGGAGATGATAGTGGGGTGGTAGGGTGGGCATTCGATATATCTGCAAACCATGAAAATTATTCTCATGTCCCTGCATTGTAAGTTATATTGATGGTTTAAACATCAACAGCACTGCATTTTACACTGAGATTTTGAACTACTATCTTCTATGGTCACAATCACACTTCCACCAGTATAACTGGGTAATCTTGCAGAAGGTGTATTGGAAGTGAATTAATAGACTAATGAAGGTAACTGCAAGTTATATAGCATTTGTTTTTAATATTGTTTTAAAATATAATTGTTAATGGAAAATGAATGGATCCAGGGGTGTCACAATGCAACACAGATGGTTTTAAACATAAATAAATGTGTATAAACGTGAAAATACAGTTTCTATAATGAGACAACATGGACTTTTAACAATTCATGACATGCACAAATTAGAAATATTATCCATAATGCACAAATGCCATAACAACACACTTCCACCTGCTCTCCACAATTGCATACCGAAAAAACCTAAAACAACTATGAAAACAAGAAGCAATTCCCAATTTTTAATTCCTTTTTGTAACAAATCCCTATCCCAACAATCCCTGAAATACATAGGACCAAAGTTTTTGCAACAGTTACCGAACAACATTCGTGAGATTAAATCGCTTAAAAAGTTTACCAAAGTTGTTAAACAACACCTCTTGGAAGACCCTCGTCCGCTTCCCTAGTTTCCATTAATATAATATTATCGTTATTATTATTAGTTTTTTTGTTTGTTTGTTTTTTAAATAAATAAATAAATATCCTTTGCCATTTTAAAATTTCATGTACCTCTTGCCCTAATAAACTCAAATTAACTTCTTTACCTTATCTATCTTCAAGTTTTGCATATATTTTACACATGCATGCATTCTCGTTGACTTGTTTTCACATTTCCCTAATAAAATCACATGCATGATTAGTTTCGAAATTTTGTTGTTTTTAAATTATGATCACCAAATTAAATCACAGTCTTGACTTTCTTTGCATGTTAACAATATTGATTTGCCTACACAAACACAAGTTTTATTTATGATGATGTTTTTTACAGTATTCTCTGTTACTTAGTAAGCCGTGGGCACATTTGGTTTTGTTTTTCTGTGAAATAGTTTTTGCCGGCCCTAACAGAGTTCTGTATTTTAAAGCTTATCACTTAAGTAGTTTTACTTGTTTTTGGTGTATAAAATATCTTTCACCATCTGTCTGCACAACACACCCTGTCCCCTGATCTCTTTTTATTTCTATGTACTTTTCTATTTCTTTAATGTCTTGAAGCATTTTTACAACTATACTGCCAAGACATTATTGTTCCAGATACCCGGTCACCAAAACTTCATCTACAAGGAGAAGGTCATCCGTTTTTTCTTGCGTGGCTTCTTTCTCCTCAAATTTACTGTTCGAGAGTTGGCGGTGTGATCCTAGAGACCTAGATGAAGATGGCATTCATTAATAAACTAACATGTCACAACCAATTTTCATTAATATAATCGAATGCTTGCTGCAACCTTTTGTATTTTTCATTTTTTAGCAACCCTTTTTTGGCTTGCTATTTATTTACTTTAAAATTATGTTTGTTTTGTTTTGTTCTTTTGTTTTGTTATTTATGGTGCACTAATGTAGTGCTCCTTTTTCACACTCCTAAATAAGTAATAAAACAAATGCATTAATGTTATGCAATTTGTGTGTTATAATAACAATATTTAATGTAAATATGCCCGGTAAGTGTGCTTGAAACTAATAGTGTCATCTGACATTAGTGGAATTTCATTTTAGGGGGGTTTTCTTTTTCCACTCTGGTCCATGCTTTCGGGCCACACCTTCTCCTAAAGCCGGCTCCCCCTATGTACTGGTCGCGCTTTACCGCACACTCTTCTTCAGGGCTCTAAATCGTTTAGTCTTAATTAAATTTCGATTGCTAAATATTGTTCATTTATCTAGGTTTGGCGGCCGCGTCCGCTATATTCATTAATTTATATCCTTTTTTTTTACTGACGTGTTCTAACGACTGTTCGTTTTGCCGTCTTTTCCCGTCCCTGTATCGTGTTTATATTCGTTTGCCATTTTTAGAAAAAAACAAAATACTATAAATTCCTATATCAACCTATAGAAACATGGCATATATAGACATATGTGGTGTATAGATTTAAATTGTTTCGTCACGTCTTCAAAGTGACTTCAAACAATTCCATGCCATGATTTCCCGGCATATTGGATATTGCAATATAACAACTATCGCCATTGAACGAATCCAATGGAATCGATTCACATTTTAAGCCCCAGTATTCTAGTTTTTTAACTATGGTCCAAATGACACTCCGAAATTGGTATGTAAATATAAACATTGGCTTTTGTTTGGTAACTTGTGCGCAAGATACCTTTGGTTAATACTTTTCATCCACGTTTGCCTTGCTTTTTAACAGAAAATAAACTGTAGATAAAATATCGTCGAATAAAGTTTGATCGAAAAACAATCGGCAGCGATTATTACATCAAGTAAATCAGGAGTCGATTCGTTTGGTGCAATCGAAACATTTCCAACAACTTTGCGCTCACGTCACCCCATGTGACCGGTAGAAAATGAACCAGACACCTTCTGATCTTTTCAGGATCAGTTTTCGAGTTTAAATGTGGTTCGGAGATTAAATCGATTTTTGTCCCCAAGGTTGTTTATTATCAGACTCTTATTTGCAACTTTAAAGCAACTGAAAGTAGAGGATTATCACCATTTGAAAAAACTGGGACACATATTGTTTTTGTCCTTTTTTTTATTTTTGTTTTTTTTTCGTCAAACGCTTGACATTGTGGCACCGACATCTACCAGAAGGGATAATGGAATTACAATGAAACTTATTCATTTGTTAGACCACATGGTCTAGATGAACAGAAACCAAAATTTGGAGTAATATACCTAGGGGAATTCCCCTGGGAGGTGAAAAACCAAAACGGTATTTTTTTCAAAAAATTTATATTTTTTGGTCAAAGCGCATGAACGGCTGCTCCAATTTTGATCAAATTTGGTAAAATAGTAGAGTGTTAGCCACTGCGTTACCAATTAAAAAAAACAAAATATTTACCTAGGTAAATATCCTAAAAATGAAGATATGTTTCTAAATCAAGATTATGACAGGCATGGATTTTGGTTCCGACATCTAACAGAAGGGATAATGGAATCCCAATGAAGCTTTGTAATTTGTTAGACCACATGGTCTAGACAAACACTAATTAAGAATTTGGGTAATAAATCCAGGGGAATTCCCTTTATACGTTAAAAACCTAAACGGTATTTTTTTCTAATTTTTAGCTTTTTCGGGCATAGCGCTTGAACGGCTGCTCCCATTTTAATCAGATTTGTTGAAATGTAAGTAATTAGTCACTTGTTTAACACCTAAAGTAAAAAAAATTAAATTGCCTTGGGAAATACCCCCAAAAAATAGGATTTTGTTCTCAAATCAGTATTGCGACAAGCATGCCATTTCACCCGGACATTTACCAAAAGGAGGAATGGAATCGTAAATAAAATTCGAAATTTGTTAGACAACATGTCTAGATATGCAGAAATCAAAATTGTGGGTGACAAATTTAGGGAATTTCCCCTGAGACTTTCAAAACCAAAACGGTAGTTTTTCTAAATAAAATAGCTTTTTACGGGATAGCGCTTGACCAGATTCTCCAATTTTAATCACATTTGGTAGAATGTAAGTGCATTAGTAACTGATTTAACACTTGGAACAAATAAAAAAGATTACCTAATGAAATACCCTAAAAAATTTAGGGTATAAAACCAAAACGTTTTTTTTTTCTAATAAATTATCTTTTTGGGGGGAAACCTCTTTAACGGCTGCTCTAATTTTGATCAAATTTGGTGAAATGTTAGACCATTAAACACTCTGAGTCAATTAATTAAAACAAAGAAAACATTTACTTAAGGTAATTTCCTTAAAAACGAAAATATGTTCTTGAATTATGATTGTGACAGGCATGCCCATATCGCACTGACATATCCAACAAGGAGTCGACAAATCTAAATAAAACTTTAAGAATTGTTACATAACATGACCCACATATGTAAAACAGAAACTTATCTACTAATTTCCCTGAAACCATGAAATCGGGGTATTTTGGAAATTTAGCTTTATTTTACCACCACGCTTGAAAACAAGCTTTAATTTAAAACATTCGTGGTGAAATGTTCGTAAATTTAAGACGTTTATTCTTTTCTCAACTACACATGGAAAATAAGTTTGGTCTAATAACTATGGAACCTATGCGTTTATGCTTGCAGAAACATGCTACATACTCAGTGTATAAAATACAAATTGTGGTTAGGGACCCAGCTCGCATGATTATATGGCATAGAAAATGTGTTTTACAAATAGTGGTGGTTATACACGCGGTTGGCACTCTCTAGTTATTTGAATATACTAAATTAACATTTTTTATTTTGTATGATTACCATAGGATTAAATGATACAAAAATATAAATATACCTTAAATAGACAGTAACATTTTAATCTTACTTATTTTTTGTCTGCGTTACGCTGGTGCCAGGCATTTCGCAAGATTATTGACATGAATGGGTTATCCAATCTGGTAAAAACTTTCAAAAATCTTTGGAAATCCCACACGTATTTATAATTGTCTCGCAGTATGTTTTAACTATTAGGTCGCCATGCGATGTGTTCATATTTTGTGCAGGGATAGTTGCAGTGAGTTTCTTGTGTTTGGCAGCTCAGTCGATGAATTGATTCCCGCCCATTCTGTTTAACGACTGCCAAGCTTCGTGTACTAAAAGGTAAAGCGCTGCTATAAATCTTAACTGAAACGTTGATATTCTTCAACGACCTTTAATTTCCCCATAAAAACATTGGGAATTCCCACATCGGGAAAAATAATGTAAATATTATGTAGGGAATTTGAGGTTTGTGTATTACTTTTTTCGCATTATATTAGGTTTTGTTAAAATTGTTAAAATAAGACTTTCAGCCGAACGGTTGGTCGCTAGCGAGTCGGTCGTGTCTTTCTCGCTCTTACTCTTAATCTATTATATTGTATGAGAATGGGTTAAACCAACAATTCGGCCGCACGACCAAACCAACTAGAAAACGACTTCACAACATTGATAGATCCATGTGCCAAGGATCGTGAGCTTCCCACCCAACAATAAGCTGAACGGTCCTTTTTTCGATTAAGTGTAGAATTCGAGTTTTTAATCACAATGGTCAGGCTCTTACGTGAAAGGACAATCTAGTAATATAGGTTTTAATCTGACTAGTAATTCTGACCAATAAGTATTTTTATTTCAGAAACAGTGAATAAAAATTTTAAATATAATAAATAAGGCGATTTTGGGAACAAAATTTGGTAAAATCAACAAAAAATGCAATATTATAAAGAGCGTGGTAAAAGGCATCATATTAAAATATACCGGATACACCGCTATAAAACAGCATTTATATCGGAGTGTAACATTCGATAATCTATAGATGTTAAAAGTAAAATATTTTTTCTCCTCCTCGACTTTCGCACAATGAGTATGAACGACAAATACCACGCGAATGAGACAACAATGTTAAGCAACGTCATCAATTCTAAATAAATTATCACATCGGAACAACTTAAGGAATGATATCCATACAGAGAAGTTGGCCAGTCTCTTGTGGATACAATAAATACATCTCTGCCATTATTATTTTGCTTTTCGTAATCTATTGAATATCTATTACAATAACACGATTGCGAAACTGGTTCAAATATAACGTCATTAACCGGAATTTGATCTTGTGATCCAGCTTTCACCTTAACCACAGCATAGGTGTTGGGTAAAGTTGCACATTCTGATTGGTTCGTCGGTGACCTGTCATCCGAGAGAAGCCGGTCAAAGTGTCGGTAGGTGGCGGTAGTGATGAAACGAGCCTCTCTGAAAGTGACGATTGAAGCTGCCAGCATGAAGGCCAAAACCGCGAAACACGAGATGCTCTGGAATAATAGAGGTTTGGGTTACGCTATTCGTCTTCATCCCTTAGATATGTGGAACGCAGTTGTATGGTCATGTCGAATCTTGTCAAACCCTACACCATTTCGAGATATTTCTATTACCGAACTAAGTTTCGAACCATGATAGACTCAATTGTTTTTGTATAAGTCGATCTATGTATTGATCGCGTTAACCATTCGGTCACACGAACGTAATTGTTTCACAAATTGTCCGCCCAGGTTAATTCTTTCCCCAGCATGCGACCGCTGGTTTCAATCCTACCGCTTATCGAATTAAATAGCCACATTGGAGTAATGGGCAAGTACATTGGTACAAACACATTTATACAACTTAATAATTTGAAGTTATGTTATTTTGCCTTGGTTTTACAGATTTTTCCGCGCCTAGTGAAGTGGCCTAAAAATGATTTTTTTATTGAATAATTATATAAAAATGTGTTTTATTTCGAAAAACATTATAATATAAATACAAAACTAAAATAGTAGCTTACAAAAGTTGAACAAATCGGACAATTGTTGCTTTAATACCTATACATAAACAGTTAGCAGTAATTAGCTATTAGAACTTTTAAATTAAAAACTGCCGTAAAAGGTCAGTAATTTACATTGGATTAGATCGTCTTAGTTGGTTCATTCCCCGATAAGCCTTGTAATTATCGGATTAATCAACTTAAATAGACAATCGGCTTTTGAGTCTAAATTGTTACAACAATCCAATCCACAATGCTATTACACTTCAAACTTTACAAAGCCACCAATACTAAACACCTATAGAAAACTAACCGAGCGTCGGATCAATATTTAGATGACTTCGACCTTCAATGTTCCGACATGGTAATTCAGGTGCAAAAACACAATAGCTTTCACACAATATGATAAATCGGTTCTTTAACGGTGCGCATCGATATACGGATTATCGGTAACATCATCTTCGGTATGCACTATTTATATTTAATAAACAAATTTTGTAGTTTGCGTCCATTTATATTTGTTTCTGCTTATAAACAAACTGCAGGAGGATTGTATCGACTGTCGTTTTGCCGTTTTTACCGTTTTCCTATTTATTATCAAGGTAACTTATTCGTGTTTTTATCATGGAAACAAAAAAAACAAACTAAAATAATTAATATTATGGGTATTACTGTGAATTACTGTGAACGAGACATCCAATTATATTACAGTAGGCTGCACAAGACCGAATTTATTAAAAACACAGATTCAAAACTATTTGAACAGAATATTACATACCTTCCATGAGCATTTCCCCACGTTTCTGTGCATTTCGGCTTCAAATATAATTTAATCGACCGCACCAACTAATACATGCACTTAGCGATCTATCAATTGTAGAAGTATTATTAATTATAGGAAATCAAGCACCTAGCCGGTATACACAACCCTTCACAACGTAGTAAAACTTTTATGACGTCTCAGACAGTTGAGGCATCCAATGTAAATATAGCATCCTTGTAAACGTGGTGGTTACTAATTTTGGCAATCAAGATATCCATGATATTTTATACACGAAACAATATCTGGCCGGGTTTGAACGTGACTTTTATTTTAGAATTTTTTACTTTTAGTTGTAATGAAAAATAACGTCAGTTTTTACTAATATAAACTCCAAAGCGGACTAAATATGCACATTTGATCATTTCTAATCATAAAACTTCGTTGTGCAAAATAAAAATAACTGAGCTGGTCTTAAAGAAGGGAAAGAGGAAAGAAGGGAGGAAAGGATTTTACCATGCCCAGTAATGCAATTAAGAAAAATCCTGGATAAAAGAAGCTGTTATCTAAGCAATTAATTTGCGCGAACTTTATACAGCAGATGCTTAAAAATGGTTATGAGACTAAGATACAAGAATAACTGCATAAACATAAATGTTAGGATATGATAGAATAGAATAATCATGTTTATCCCCGTGAATGGGAATACCAAGGGGGTTAACACACGGGCGATCGTCAGATCACCTCGCGCCCACCTTCGAGTCACCATTTACTCCCATTAAAGACGCATTTTAGACACAGGCATATATCGCATGAAATATGTTTATTTTTCATAGACTATCATTATACCAATGAGAGAAGGCCAAGTTATTAACTTAAAACTGTTTAATGAAGGAAGTGACATTGTTTTACGTATCTTCCACAATATAGAGAAGTAATCAGATCCGTCACACCTTGGGCGAAGCGGTTTCTAGTTTTATTTGCTGAGCACCAACTTGAATGGAATCATATTTGGGGGGAAACACAACGATATTCAACGCAAATTCGCCATGCAACGTACCTTGCTGAAGAAGACGAACAACACAGGTTATCAGTCAACATTTTTTATTGAAGACTGGCTAATAAGAATCCGTATTTACACATTTTGTTTCTTTTACATGACTTTGGTGGTCCTAAGTAAACTATACTCCAAAAAAAGCCATAATCTGCAGATGTGTGGGAACATTAGCATCTTCATACTAATACAAGTTGAAAATAAAACCAACTAAAACGGAGTTTAATTGCCCATTATGGCAATGTCACCAAACCTTTATAACACATCTTGATTTATATATTTTATTTATTTTATGTACATTCGGCGCAGCATTTTAAAATCAAACGTTATCCACTAGAGGAGAGAAAGCGCACGCAATTTATATTGGGTAAAAGTAAATCGCAGAAAGGTCGTGTGGCCGAATGGTTGACGCATATACTGACTCGTATACCCAAACATATACTGACTCCTATACATAAACGGACCGGCACATCATGTAATAAAAACTCTGAACGTTAAAATACAAAGACAGCGTTGCAATAACCCTAATCTTAATTCAAAACATTACAAGTCAGTAAAATCACAACATTAAAATAAACACTCGACCATTACACCCAGGGCCATTTTGCCTAACCTCCCCTTACAGCCGGTAAATACAATACACATAATACTTAGTGAAGCATTTCTTTGATTTCTAACTGCTCGCACGCACAAATGCTTGAGTTGTACCAGCCTAATTAACCGCAATCAAGTACCTGCTTTGTACATTATTACGCCGCTTTTGTTGGGCTGAATTTGAGACTCTCCCGCACGTGCTGAATCGGTGCCCGAGCTCGATGAACTTGATGACGGAGCGGCACGATTCGGTACTGCGGGAGATCCTTAAACATGTTGATCGGACCCGCCTTCCCCGTGATCTCGATCGATCGAACGGTGCCAGAACACATGGCGACCACTAGCGTGGCATTAAGGCGGTCTCGGCTCCACACAAAATAGAAGCTTGTGGAGAAGGCTGTAAAGCAACACGGCCGTGTGGACAAACAGTTAACTGCGACCGATATATATATACCGACTACGATACAAAAACGATACCAGTGTCGATTCCATGGTGGGTTCGAAACTTGGCTCGGTAAAAAAGGCTTGTAAGCGAACTTTACAAAGTTTCCACGGACTGTGCGGCAACATTAGAGCCTTAACCGACACGCCGTACTCGCGGAACTTATAAAATAAATTAAGATTATTATTGTAAGGTCGAGTGAGTTAAGATATCTATGAAAATACATCGTAAAATTCTTCAAGAAAACAAAATTCAAACAAAACTCCTGAAAGAGGTATCTTTTTAACGCGCTTAATTGGCGCAATTACGGCATTGATGTCGCGAAGCGTTTGAAACTCAATCTCCGTCTGTTTTACAATCCAATTCGCATAACAGGCAAACATGAAGACAAATGGTTAGAAATCCCATCAACATCCATGATTGATGCGAAATAACCCTTGTCGCTTATCTGTTCTATCCTTGTTTGCTAATTCTTTTACTTTTTAACATTTTTTTGGTTTCTTTTACTTTTTCGGTTTTTGTTCTTGACTCAGTTCTACGACCAAATCCAGAATAATCAATCTTGGGTTTCTGTCGTCTGCAGACTTGCAAATATTTATTTGCCTGACTTTTTAAACTTTCAATAATTTTACTCTCTTTGTACTTGTTACAGAAACCAAATGTGCTTGCTAGCTTTGACGAAATATAGTTACTTACCTTTAACCTAACGAAATTTACCTGTTATACTTTTCCTCGTTTATACCTTCAAGTTACTCAAGTATTAGTTAAAAAAACGGGTTTAATTGGTAAAAACGGGTTTACTTGTTAAATTACCTTTACTTTGCCCCCTGACCAAATACGCCTTTGTAAATATTTTCCATGGAAAGCGCCCTCATGCGAAACTTGGCCACTTAGATAGAATGTCAACTACAAATTGGAATCGTATCACGTCAATTCTGCTCGCATAGCAATCAATATAATTATTATAACGACGACTACATCGGGCATCTGAAAAAAAAAACACTTTGTGGTATTTTTATATGTCTCTTTATAGTACGGCCCGTTGGTCTAGTCTAGTGGTTAAGTGCGTCGCCTTTCAATTGAAAGGTTGCAGGTGCGAAACTGGTCGCTAGCTATTCGGTCGTGTCCTTGGGCAAGGCACTTTACGGATATTGCCTGAACCCAGCGAATTAATGGGTTCTACCAAATTAAAGGAACGTGTCTATCATATACAACACACTGCAATAGCTCCGGTATCCCGACGATGGGCTGATCTGACGATTGCCCGTGTGATAACCCCCTTGGTTTTCCCATTCACGGGGATAAAGATGAATATCCTATCCTATCCTATCCTAGTATATCGACAACAAATTTGAAACGACTTTGAATATATGTATTTCATTTTATCTCCTTTAAAACACGGTGTTTAAAAGAGAAGACAATTCCTATAAAAATTAATAAAGGCAGGACAAAATATTTTTGTTTATGATATACGCATACTAATTATGTAATGGTTAAATGCAAGTAATGTCTAATAAAACAATAAATATATTTTTTCACTCTCAATGTATGTTAGGAGGAAATTATCTGACTGGAGCGTGCAAGGTTTTATGGACGGCGAGCGTCCTTGATTGGCAAAAACCTTTCCCACATTCTGTGCATTTAAATGGCTTCTCCTTCTAGTGTATGTACCTGGAACGACATTTTGGGTTCATTTCGGGTTGGATTTCAAATGAAGAAGGCTTTTAACAAATTACATTAAATTTCTGAAAGTATTTTGACAACCCCAATTTTCATGCATTGCGTAATAATTCCGTAATATTAACACTTTTCCCTGTGAGAAATGCAAATGTATTATCAGCAATATGCGGCTACTTAATGATGAGTGGACGGAACTGGATAAATCTTTCATGGATTTTTCAAACATGCTATCCTAACATGGAAAAGAACAGCTATTAATGATTATCACATATAGTGGCTTAACAGATTTATCTGATCCGTATATTTACGAGCAAATGCAGATTTCAATGACTTTGACCAAACTTAAAATAACCAACCAAACGACTTATAGTTAGATTTATCAGCCAACCATTAAAGGATCGGGCGTTTCTTTGTTGTTCACCCTTTGGCAAACTTTTATCCAAGTTCTGGCGTTTTCAGTATCATGTAAGTGAAACTTACTTGTGATCCCGTAGGTGGTCTTGACGACGGAACGCCTTTTTGCAAATATCACAAACGTAGGGTCGTTCGTCGGTGTGGGTTCGTTCGTGGATCAATAAGTTGTAACTTTTGGTGAAAAGTCTGAAATGGAAGGTTGATTAGATATAATGGTGGTATGGGAAGATGGCTTATAACAAATACAATCTACCGATTCGGGCAACCTTTTTTTTATACGAGCTAAGTTTCGAACCCATGGTGGGCTCATTACTCGGACCGCTTTTGTACAGGAGTACCAATATGTATCGCGTTAACCATTCGGCCACTCGACCGTGCGAGATTCCAACAACGACCACTAAGTCACTCATGCGAAAGACACGCCATCTAGTGGCTGATTTCGGCATCGACTGGTGGCGCACGGTGGCGCACACCAGAAATGAGCTTAACGGACTAAAATAATCGTTGTTACCATGTCTATGACGCGAGCTCAGTGTTATAATGCTTCAGTTCACACTTGGGTTTTCCCAATAAAATGATTAACAGCTCGAATGAACTGGAAAGAGCGGCAAAAAGTACAAATTACTATAATAATGTAACAAAGTAATAAAACCAGTCGAACCTGCCACAGTATTTGCAGATAAACTCTCGCTTTGGTTTGAGAGATTTCCCTGTTCGCCGCCCTCTGCCCTTGCTGCAGCTGTGATTTGTTTTATCGTGCTCTGTACCGCGATCTAGCGGCAGCTGGTTTGATAAATTCAACCCAGGGTAGAAGAACGGGGGTTTTAACGGGTACGGCAGATGTGGTCTGCATAATATGGATGTTAAACGTACGGTCGTGTGGCCGAATGGTTAACGCAACCGATAAATACACCGAAATATATCCTTAAAAGGTCTTAGGGACGAGCCCATTATGGGTTCGAAGCTAAGAATGAAAATATATATATGACTGTTATAACATTTCTACACCGATCTCGAGCTAACCGGGGATTCGTACTGATAATGGAACTTCAGTCGAATGGCCGGGGGAAAAGGCCAGATTGTCTAGTTTGGCTGAAAGGCTTTTCGCCATTATTACTTTCAGTCCTTAGGAAAGTCACCACACGTTTCCTTGATACAGTAATTTACGTATATATCTCCCAACTAATCAAACATGCAACAAACGACGATAGAAACTCCCATTGTAGCAATGAGTAATCTGACGTCTTTCAGAGATATAACGCTTTTCGTCCGAAATATAAATAATATATAAAAAACAATCATCCTAACCGTGACGATAACGCTAACCTAAACACTAGTAGGAAATTTGGACTTAAACAGGGAAAGTCAAAAGACACAGTTATTTTGATCGTTATTTTAAACCTGAACAAAAAAATTATAAACTATTAATCATTGCAATCAACACATTTGAACAATTTAACCTTAATTACGGGGTTGGACATTATTAACTAGAACCCAGGTAATTTTATTACTGTAAATATTTGCTCAAACCCTGAAAAATTGTATAAAGAATCTTCTATCCATGTGAGACCCACTTACTGCTTAAAGTTCATTGTCGGATCAAGTGCGACTTGCTGGTTCAGCGCAACTATCTGACCTAATAGATTAGCGTAGCTCTGGGTCACTTGGTTGTAGTTGATTGGTGGGATTGGGAATCGTGACGTAATTGGGGGATTTCCAAGAAAGTTGATCGGAGGAACTCTACCGCCATCTAACTGTTGCAAAAATATATGTTTCTTGATAATATACTCAAGCGGGGCAGTCGTATTGTCGAACTCTTCATATAATCTACCATTTAAAAACAAACCACCTGACGTTTCCATCATATGTTCGAGACTTAGCTCAATAGAAGGGAAGTTACGTCATTGCAAATCGTGTTATACACGTCATACACACGACTCACCATTGCTTGTCTGAAAAACGGGGAGTTCAGGAAATATGGAGATGATGTCATCACGGCGTGTGACATTATGGTATTAAACGGCCACGATGACGTAGGTACAATCGGATGATGTATGGGTGACGTATTGATGACGTCATGATGATCAACTTGATAACTGTCCATTATTTGTCTCTTTGATGGCGCTGAGGATGAAATTTATTAATATGTGTGTGTCATTATATTATGTATGAAATGCACGTGATGATTTAAAACTTAAAAGAAATAAACAAATTCCCCAGGGAAATACAATTTAGAGTGAATTAGAATTTTGTGGTAAATATCACTTTTCAATGCGCAGATATCGGCGAATACACTCAAAAAGCTGAAATTAAGCAAGTAACATTTTTTCGATAGCAGGAATTTCTATTGGGTTTTTGATAAATTTAATAGGCAGGTTATGTGCATGCCAGTTAGGAATCTGTAAAGTTTCAACCTGATTCGATAACCCATTCTGCTCAATGACCTGGCGACCGGATATGTGTGGGGTTCATGATTATTTCGTATTTGGGCATATTGCTGGTTGCTGGCAATAAATCTGTAATTGCGATCCCCATCTAACCATACTCAGCCAAAACTCATTGCAATCCAACTCGTTATAAAAGTTTAGCACCCCTGCTTTTCTTTTAGCTCTTCTTATCGGGGCAAGTGCATTTGGCCGCTCGTCGCTAAACCAAAAGGTCACTTTAGGCTGTCCGTTCAAGTTTGTAAAGTCAGTGCTTGTCTGGCAATGTCTTATGTACGGCATACACAACAGTATATATAGCAAGGAGGGAAGAACTTTGACGCCAATCTTAATCGTTCACATACGGGTTCTACAAACAATATACGTGATCATTATACAATTATACATAAACAATTATATTAGTTGCAGTTCAGTACATGCAGTTTAACTAATTGATTGGACATGTCTGGAGCTGCGGCTTCAAGCAGGAGGTGCTAAGGACCGTATTCCAGAACACGTTTCTGGTACTGAATTAGGCTAACCAAAATTAATTTTTTACACAAAACGATTTAAACAGCTGGGAACGTATGGCATAATGTGGGAAGGATAATTTAGGAAACATTGGTGCGGATATTAACGTTGATTGACAGGCCAGCGGAAATCGGAACAAAGGAATTTGGAACAGGCACAGCTGTGCATGCACTAATGGCTCATTTTAACAATTTTAAACGACTTAATGCAATAATGCGCAAACATTTTACACAAACCGCGAATTCACAACATTTGCCTCTCACCAACGTGACGCAGAAAAAAAATATGTTCTGTGTGGAACCAAAGGCAAAACCTATTAATATGATACATTATAAACAGGTATATATAAGATATCCACTACAAATCGATAGTAAACTTCAATGGTAATAAGAAAATAAGTATTTATATCCACCACACACCGTTTTCCGGGAAGCCCATTCAACACTCAGCCGCGCTTTAACGCATACTTGTAGCAATAAAATGAACTAATAAGTAAATCCATTTGAACGTGTATTGAATATATGGAACAGTAATTAAATCAACATTTAAACAATATAAGCGTTTATTGAATATATGGATATAATTAAATCAACATTTGAACAATATAAGCGTTTATTGAATATATGGAACAGTAATTTAATCAACATTTGAACAATATAAGCGTTTATTGAATATATGGAACAATAATTAAATCAACATTTGAACAATATAAGCGTTTATTGAATATATGGAACAATAATTAAATCAACATTTGAACAATATAAGCGTTTATTGAATATATGGAACAGTAATTTAATCAACATTTGAACAATATAAGCGTTTATTGAATATATGGAACAATAATTAAATCAACATTTGAACAATATAAGCGTTTATTGAATATATGGAACAATAATTAAATCAACATTTGAACAATATAAGCGTTTATTGAATATATGGAACAATAATTAAATCATTATTTGAACAATATAAGCGTTTATTGAATATATGGAACAGTAATTAAATCAACATTTGAACAATATAAGCGTTTATTAAATATATGGAACAATAATTAATTCAACATATAAACAATATAAGCGTTTATTGAATATATGGAACAATACTTTAATCAACATTTGAACAATATAAGCGTTTATTGAATATATGGAACAATAATTAAATCAACATTTGAACAATATAAGCGTTTATTGAATATATGGAACAATAATTAAATCAATATTTGAACAATATTAGCGTTTATTGAATATATGGAACAATAATTTAATCAACATTTGAACAATATAAGCGTTTATTGAATATATGGAACAGTAATTAAATCAACATTTGAACAATATAAGCGTTTATTGAATATATGGAACAATAATTAATTCAACATATAAACAATATAAGCGTTTATTGAATATATGGAACAAAAAATTAATCAACATTTGAACAATATAAGCGTTTATTGAATATATGGAACAATAATTAAATCAACATTTGAACAATATAAGCGTTTATTGAATATATGGAACAATAATTAAATCAATATTTGAACAATATTAGCGTTTATTGAATATATGGAACAATAATTTAATCAACATTTGAACAATATAAGCATTTATTGAATATATGGAACAATAATTTAATCAACATTTGAACAATATAAGCGTTTATTGAATATATGGAACAATAATTTAATCAACATTTGAACAATATAAGCGTTTATTGAATATATGGAACAATAATTTATTCAACATTTGAACAATATAATCGTTTATTAAATACACGGAACAAAAATTTAATCAACATTTGAACAATATAATCGTTTATTGAATACATGGAACAGCAATTAAATCAACATTTAAACAATATAAGCGTTTATTGAATATAAAGAACAATAATTAAATCATCATTTGAACATTATAAGCGATCAATGAATACAATATAATTAAATCAAAACACGCCTTAAAGAATGTATAAATAATACAGGGTTTAATTTATGCCCATAATCAAAATATATCAGCAACGTAAACATAATATGGGAATGGTGATGTTAGATATAATTGTTTGTGTGTGTATACGATGGGTCCGTTGTGCTGCATAACTGTACGTAGCTCCAGTGTGGTATCAGTGCTTTATAGCTTGGTACAGACGTGTCGACAATGTTAGGACATTATACATTCGTGTTTTTTCTTTTTTCTTTTTGGATCAGCAACCACTTGTTTTGGTTCAGTGATCGCGGATTTGTATTCTTCAAACCACACTTTGAGATTATTAATCGCATCTCCTTCTAAAACGAAATCCTGAAAGAAAATTTAAAAGAAGGTAAACATGTGGTTAAGCCACAATACTTTACTTATATTTTACAGATTAAACAAAAAAGAAAAAAACTTGCCCATTTTGATTTGGCAACTAATATTCTATTAAATAACAAAAAAGTAAATACAAATGATACACAACAGCATTTTTAAAAATATTTCAATAAGAAAATGGTGGGTATTTTGTCGACTATTCTTGATTGAGGTTTGGTTAAGTTGTCAAATCACCGATAAGCTATATTAGTAAACCGCAGCGTGCAGTGTTTTTTTTGATTTTGTGGTTTAAGCAAGCATTGATTAAAATTAAATGTAACTTAATTTCCATATTTATTTATCATAAACTTCAATGATTAGTTGCACTGTCCAATTACACCACCTAAATGCATATGACGCATACCCATTGTGGTATGTATAGGGTACAGAGAGTAGGGCCAGGTGTTAGTTTGAGGGATAATTTAACTTACAAAGGTGACACAATGTGGCAAACAAGTTGGTGTGATGTATTTTAAAGTCAGCCGCATAAAAATATCAAGCTTTGGGAGGGGGTGTGGGGATCTTGTAGTAGTGATGAGGATATCTAGTGATTGGGGCAGGGTATTATTGTGGTATGGACTTGTCGGTAATTGAAATAAGTGGGCAGGGTATGAAAGTGGTAATATGTTTGTTTCATGGCAATAAAGCTCATTATAAACAACTCAGTTCATTTTACACACAACATTAATTTTTTTTCATGCCAAAAATTAGTTTTAAAACATTTAAATACAGTAGAACCCCGCTTGACGACCACCTCGATAACACAACCACCTCTTTATCAGGACCACTTCAGTGCGGTCACAAATAATTTACTGTGGTAATGCATTGCATTCTGTATCAATAACGCGACCACCCCGGTTTCCAGACCAGGACCGCCATATTTTGGTCCAAAACTTCAAATTTAACTCCGCTTAAGTGACCACACGAGCTAAATAATTTGCCTAAAGCAGTGGTTCTCAAACTTTTTAGAGTTGGGACCCACTATTAATTACCACAATTTATGGCGACCCACTTAACTTTATATATAGTTGTTGTTTGTTTCTAGGTTACGCTATCGTTGCTAAGGAACACACCTCTGCAATGTCACGCCACAATCAAGCTTGTGTAATTATCGGCCGTAATTGTCATTTTTGACTGTGTAATATCACAATTACGATAATTTCCCCTTGGTTTTTGTATAGGAAACAGCCAGTATAGTTAATCAGAGCTTTCTATAACCTTTCACGACCCACCAAGATTCCTTTCGCGACCCACCGGTGGGTCGCGACCCACAGTTTGAGAAACGCTGGCCTAAAGTATATTATAAAAATAAATTTGTCTAAAGTAAAAAATAATGGCATTTGATAAAAATTTAGTAAAAAGGCAGAAGTTTTTGTTTGCATATGACGACAACTTGCTCCAAATCAAAATTCACTAACACGACCACCTCGCTAACGCGACCGCTTGATAACGGTCCCATAAGGTGGTCAGGTAAGCGGGGTTCCACTGTATATAATTTTTTTCCTATTTTGACTATGAAAACTTTCAATATATTAAATCATTTTTTTACCACTCTAAACAATTAATTTGATTATAGACATGTTTTAACGAATGTAGTTTTGTCGTCTTTTTCCAGTTTTTAATTGTTATAAAAGACTCTGTCTCTGTTGCGTGTTTTCATTGTGAAAACAAAAATAAACCAAACTCGTTGATTAGTTGCACCGTCGTACACCACACAAATACATATGCCACATACACATTGTAATAGCTCGCTAACATGGCTGTAGGTGGTGTGTCGTGTTATAACTCCCTACATTTCCCAAACTCCAGAGATAAACAAGAGTATCCTTCCCCACTATGTGATGGGGGCTGCTGGGATTGGGATTGACCAGGTTGTGTCTAGTTGGTAGGGTTATGTTATTCAAACTTCTTGTTAAAACTGCTAAAGTTTGGTATTGTTGGAAAGCTAACTAATATATCTTTTAAAAACAGGAACAAGTTTTAAACAACATTATACTTTGTAATTGAAGTTTTTAAGTAAACTTTTCCTGGAGTTTAAGACTATTTAATTTAATTTTTTTTTTTTTTAAATCTTTTTCAAAAAACAAAACGATTTTTTTGGTAATACCACGTTTTTGCGGGATTCGAATATATTTACTGTTATTGGACACATTATTCTGTAACATTTTTTATAAAAAAATTGGGATGGGTGTACGTAAGTGACGTAATAATATTGTAATGATGTCATCAAACAAAAATTACTGGAGCAAATTTGTAAAAATAAATTGGGCCGTTTAGTCAACTGATCAACTACTGCAATATAAATTTACTCCTGCAAATAAAAACTAATTAACGTTTACTGCAACCATTTTATATTCAACTGTCGTGTATATGGGAATAAAACACAAATCCTAATCAGTGTGATCGTTTGTATTATACACATGGCGCGTCCATTTAATAGAGTCTATAATCGCGTCAGCTTCCACATGCGAATGAGTTTTTACTCGGCCAAAATTTGATGGATTTTTGACCCTGGGTGGAATCTGTAATATTAAGAATTCCTGGTTTGTAAACGATCTTGATGTCGGGTGTTGTGTTTAAATGGCAATGTACACACACACACACATAATTATGCAAATACACACCCCCAACATGCACACACACTTCCTTCTTTAAACCACTAATACAATGAATCATAACCAATATTACTATATCCAGGTTAATCACAGACAGACCTCTGTTTGTGACCCATCATTGAAATAACAATTAATACATTTATAAAAAAAAGTCTTAAATTTTGCACTTGGAAGTGCCACAAACAGATCATTACGTGGAGCAAAGTAATCTTTCACAATATTTGTCCATTAATTCAGTACATGTAAGTAATACAAATACTGTTTTAATTTATTAGAAAGGATATGACGTGGACCCCCGGATTGTAAGGTCATCAAAAAAAAACTTCAGGATTTTTGAAAAATTTATTTTAGAAACGGCACACAAGTTGACGTGATGTATTTTAAACTCAGCCGCATTAAAATATTATGCTTTAAAAGGGGGCGTCGGTTTTTTGTAGTAGTGATAAGGATATCTAGTGATTGAAGCAGGCTAATATTGTAATATATGCTTGTCGGTAATTGAAATAAGTTGGCAGGGTATAAATGTGGTAATGTGTTTGTTTCATGACAATAAATCTCATTATAAACACCTCAGTCCATTTTACACACAACTGCGCAGAAAGTGGTCAGGGTGAAGATCGAATCGAGAACCTGTCTGGTTATAACCTCCACTATTGTATATGAGCTATTGTATGAAGTAACCTGGTTCCAACCATAATAGTTGGCTCCCATTTTGGTACTTTCATTTGACGGTCAATATTTATTAACTGATCATGTGGAACAAAATATTTGATTATTCAAACATTAGTTTTAAAATTCATGATTTTGTGTTTTATAATAAATATATATTACAACAAAGTTAAATAATGCATTTTCCTTTATTTGACTATGCACATAGGCAATAGGATCTATAATTAATACTTTTGTTAATTTTTTCTGTGTATTCAAAACAGTTGTATAATGCATTTTTAATTATTTTGAATATAAAATTTGCAGCATATTTATTTACATCATTCACAACATCACATGAAGCTGAGGCTTACCTGGGGAGAAGGGAGTTGTTGTATTGCTTCTTGCAACATACGTTGACCTTCTAGTGAAAGTTTGTTCCAGTACAAATCCAGTTCCGCTATTTTGCCAACACACCCAGCCAGACATTGTGCTGCGTGGTCATCCAACCTCCCATCACTTCTCACTGTAAGTTTGATCTGTGTGGAACAGGAATGTTAAAACTCCAAAATATATATATCCTGTGAATTATATGTTTAATAATCAATTATGAAATACATACAAACAAATTTGAAAACATTATTGTCTTTGTGGTTTAAAACATTTAGCATCTTCTGTTTATTTATTAAGTATTAAAGTTTCTTTGAGGCCTATTTGTAGTAATTTTGATTTTATAACATTTTTTCAGTTTATTAAAATACATCTTAGGTTTGACAGCCAAGTCTGCCCATACCCACTCTGTTTAATTAATTTGATTATAGACATGTTTTAACGAAGGTAGTTTTTCCAGTTTTTGAAATGTTATAGAAGTCTCTGTCTCTTTTATGTGTTTTCATCGTGGATACAAAACAAAGATAAACATCGCGCAGAAAGTGGTCAGGGTGAAGATCGAACCGAGAACCTGTCTGGTTATAACCTCCACTCTTTTATATGAGCTATTGTATGAAGTAACCAGGTTCCAACCATAACAGTTGGCTCCCATTTTGGTACTTTGATTTGATGGTCATTATTTATTTACTGATCAAGTGGAACAAAATTTTTGATTATTCAAACATTAGTATATTTTTCATGCCAAAAATTAGTTTTAAAACATTTAAATACAGTGGAACCCCGCTTGACAACCACCACATTACCAGGACCACTTTAGTGCGGTCCCGAATAATTTACTGTGGTAATGCATTGCATTTCGTTTCAATAACGCGACCACCCCGGTTTCCAGACCAGGACCGCCATATTTTGCTCCAAAACTTTAAGTTTAACTCCGCTTAAGTGACCACAAGTGTTAAATAATTTGCTTTTGTCACAAAAGTAATAAGGTTAACTTTCTTTTATGAACAAAACAATACGATTAAATAAGCGCGTACACACACACACACACAAAGAAAAATTGTGGAAAACATAACTGAATTTTATAAGATAAACTTAATTACTAACAGTTGTTTAAATCGTTCTGCGGTATCTGATAAAAAAATAATGGCATTTTGTGGAGATTTAGTAAAAAAGCAGAAGTTTTGGCTGTGCATATGACCACAGCTTGCTCCAAATCAAAATTTTCACTAACACGACCCCACCCCCCACTAACGCGACCGCTTGATGACGGTCCGCATAGGGGGTCAGGTAAGCGGGGTTCCACTGTATATATATTTTTTCCCTTTCTGACTACAAACATTTTCAATACATTAATTCAATTTTTTTATATTAAATAAAAAAAAATTCCTTATAATTACCCAAACAGCCAAAGAAACTGCAAATGAGCCTTACCTGGGGAGAAGGGAGTTGTTGTATTGCTTCTTGCAACATACCTTGACCTTCTGGTGAAAGTTTGTTCCATTTCAAATCCAATTCCGACATTTTGCCAACACACCCAGCCAGACATTGTGCTGCGTGGTCATCCAACCTCCCATAGCTTCCCACTGTAAGTTTGATCTGTGTGGAACAGGAATTTCAAAACTACACAATGAATATATCCTGTGAATTATATGTTTAACTAGAGAGTGTCAACCACGTGTTTCACCACCACTATTTGTAAAACACATGTTGTATGCCATATATTCATGGGTTGAATTAAATGTTTAATAATTAAATAGACAATAGAAACAAACCAATTTAAATATTCATTATAAATATAACAAATTATAACAACTTAGCTACTGGAATATAGGATAGGATAGGATATTCATGTTTATCCCCTTGAATACAAGAACAGACTGAGGGACGAGTCCATAATGGGTGAGAACATTGCCAGATGAAACAAAATTCCACATTCGTCTGTTTTGGTAACTAACAGACATAAATGAAAAAAAATTATAACCGAATGGTTTTATAAAAATGTCATAGTACCGGCATTATAAAAATGTCATAGTAATAAGAAAATGGTGGGTACTTCGTTTATAGTTGATTATGGTTTGGTTTAGCTTTTAATCAAATCACTAAGAAGTTATCTAGCAAACTACAGCGTGCATTGGTACGTTTGATCTTGTAGTTTATAACCGCGGACTAATTAATGTTCAGTTGTAATGCAATTTCCTCATTTATTTATTTCTATTTTATTTATTGTTTTGTAGCCAAATCAGGAAGTCACTGTCCGATCTAAATAAATTAGTAGAAAAATCTAAATTAATTAGTAGAAATATAATGGTAATTCTAATAATGGTCAGAATTGATAATACCAGGTGATTATGGTAGCATTACCAGATCTATTGCAGCATGTTGTGTATAGTAGAACTCCTGTACAACAACGCGGTAATAGCTGCAGGACACAACTTTGTGTAAATATACACATCTATAATAAATCAGTGATTGATGTGGAGCTACTTGAAGTATGGTTCCCAATATTTACCTTGTTTTTTCGATCATTAATAGCTGTACACAAATCCTCGCATACAATCGTTCAGTTGTTTGCAATTCCCATAATGTAAGTTTATCAATATGTTGAATATGAGGAACCAGGTATTCAGCTACATTTCCCAGCACTGTTCCTTCCAACACTAACCTCTTGATCTAGAATAAAAGTTTTTAATTTTTCACCGAAGATTTTATTTTTTTTATCAATAATATTATCAAAGATGTTCAACATGCTGTTCATTGTACATCAGTGTGATTCATATGGTTTTGGTTAGCAAGAGCTCTTGTTGTCAATATGGAAAATTAAATTACGCTCCGAAACTTTTATTTATTCTGGGCATTTGTGATGACTAATACTAAGCAGAAATTTCAATGAATCAACAACTTTGTATAAAATACACGGGATCCGTCAGTATTTATATGACGATAAATCATAAATATTAGTTGCTATCATGCGGTGAACTAATGTAACTTGTCACAGATTATCTGGATGATATTAATGATAAGTATTTGATAACATTATCAAACATATATATATATAAAGTATAAGTTGGTAGTTCGTGCATTAGGTGTCAGTGGGTTAAAGGCTTAGTTTGTAACCGTCGTTTTATTTAAAATATAAAAACAACATGAAATTTATATGTAATCATAGTAGCATTTGTCTGTCCTCTTGTTATTTTACTCATTTGGCAAACAATTAAAACATGTTTCACAAATAGAGGAGGTTAACACATTGGAACTGCTCAATTACACTGGGACAACTAAACAACTGGTTAACTAGGATGCATGTCTTTAAACCAATGGTTCCGGTTATTGAACAAAAGCTTTTATTTTTTTATTATTTACGAAAAATCAATTTAAATTAAAGTGTCCCTACCTACTGCTACAATGCTATCATTGTTTACTAACACTAATTTTATGCTATATATCAGATTTAGTTTTAATTTAACTCTTCAACAAACTTTAAACTGAGGAAGTATATTTCGAGCATCCAACCTGCTTGCTTGTGAGTGATTGTTATAAACCTCAGTAAATACCACAATTAACAATAAACATTCCATTACAAACCAAAATATTTAAAGACATCATCCCATCACAATACACCACTTGTTGAACACAATAGAAATCGACATGAAATTCATTCCAAAACCACATTTTATCCGAACCTTCCCGGGTTGCAGTTGTAGCATTCGCTTCACATCTTCAGGACGATCATAAGGACCCACACTCCATGATAACCATCCATCGCCTGCATCCAACTCCTGAGGAAATATTTAGGTTATAAACTGTTATAAATCACGAACCCTGAATATGTAGATCAGCCTACAAGGTACGTGTGATGTCCTTTAGTGATTGCGTAGTTAGGATGGATAACGCAATATTAAAATTTATATATACAAAGTGTTCCATATAATAATATAATGTTTTAAGCCAGTATCTGCAAGTTGTGTTGAGTATATTTACATCTAAATAATATTTTGTGTCCACTTTATCACAGATTGTAATTGCATTTTACTTAGTGAAGATTCTATGTAAACTTCTTAATATTTCATTAGGATTATACTTGATTGAAGGGATAGCCAATAAATAAACAAATATATTAGACTACATGTTATTTTATTGGTTGCATTAGGTCCGGAATTCCACCTGAAAACTTTGTACATTTGTACAATACTGGTTGGTTATCTTATGTTGATCTTTCCCTATTGAATTTGGTGATATTTATATTTCAACTAAACTTAATGAATGTAAAACAATGATGTATTAGATGACCTGAAGTGTATTGTATAGAGCTATTGGAATGATATTCCAAAACATGTGAAATTTGAGATCAGCTTGATGGGTGTAGAAAACCATATTTATAAGACAGAGCAGACAGTGGATTTTCAATTTCTTTTTATTTAATCTGCAGAAAGTGTTATGGAATATTGATATAATTTACTAAGCATTTTGGCTCTTGTTTGTTAAACATTGGTGTATTTGGAACGTTTATTTTTGGGATCAGCTATGAAGATTCCACCTGATCCTGTGAAGCAGTTAATCTAAAGTTCAATCTGTATAAGAAATTATTTGGAATTATCAGAACTATTTTTTAACTCTGTTCAGTTAACACTAATAATTGATTTATGACCATCCATAATTAAATCCTTGGGCAAGTTACTTTTAGTTTAGTTTAGTTTATTTTTTGTTTCCACGATGAAAACATAAATAAGGATTTTTGAAAAAAAATTGGAAAACGGGAAAAAACGGCAAAACGACAGTCGTTAGAACACGTCTAAAAACAAGCAATAGATTATTAAAACTTATAGAACATCGCCCAAAAAAATTAAAAAAGTATCAATTGTATATACTACACTGCAATATCACCGCTAACCCACACTCGGAAAAAGGTAATTTGAAATTTCTTCTGTGATAAGACACAATGCAATTTCTCATTCACAGGGTTAAACTTGAATCTCCTATCTGGACACTAATGCGCACATTTTGACTTCTGACCAGAACAATAATTTGCATTTCATCCCATCACTCATTGTTACCTCACCAATTCAAATATGCTATCTCTATGAATATCGTTTCCGTTCTGAACGATCGAAATGTACAAGGAAGACTTACCGAGGAAAGTTGTTGAAGAGCTTCATGTAAGATGAGGCGACTTTGTACGGAAATCTTCTCCTCATCAATTCCTAGATGGCTGACTTTATGCAAGCAATCGGCCAAACAACGTGCTGCGTTCTCATCGAATTCAGATCGAATATCTAAGACAATCTGCAACAAGGATAAGGAAGTAATTCATAATAATGTAAGTTATCATACATTGGTTATATGGAACAATGTCAATATACCTGGTATGACATGGTACTTGTAGTTTGACAAAGTGTTGGTTTAAATTGGTGCTGATTACAAAAATAATCTTGTCGTCAGTATATATGAAGTATCCACAATAGACGTAAAAGTCACAATAGTAATGCAAGTAATGAACCTGCTTATTACTAGAACAGTTACTTCATTGCCAGAAACACACATAATTCATGTGGAATATAATATTAAATAACCGAGAATGTAGAAGCAGCATCGTAATGATAAATACACCGGTATCACCATAGGCGGCGGAAACTGCAGAAAAACGTGCACAAGTGGGCTGCTTTTAGCTATATATTTACGGCTTCCATCGCGCGCGCACACACAGAGAAAACGACTTTAAAGTGTATAGAAGTAAAAATATGATAATGTTGTTGTTATGCTATGATGAATTTTGTATTTCCGAGCTCCCGCTTTAAAAAAATGTTCGCACACTTTCGCAGGATAGATGCGCTTTCGGTATGAAGAAACGCATAACAGGTAATACGTTCCCTCGTTTTTTTAAAGGCCTATATACAATAAAAGAATAATAAAGTTACTAGTCAGTATTGTACTCGTCTACAATAAGGTTGTGAGTAGATAAGCCGACCCAATACTACTAAAAAATGCCTTATGTTCGGGTTGGGTTTTAACCGTCCGAATTGGGAGCCAAAGGTCCGAGTTATACAAAAATTGGTCCTCCAGACGTAAACCATTACGCTTTTATTAATAGGGCAGAATAATAGGTGAAACTAATGTTATATTTCAAAGTTTATGTTATTATGCGTCTTGGATATCTCATTGCATAAATACGTATAGTTGAGCTTTTATCTCTGTAATTATAGGCCTAACGGGCAACATTAAAAGAAAGGAAAGAGGGAAGAAGGGGAACTGCTCACTAAAACTATGGAAAGTAATTCTAAAGCTGCCATAACCACTAATCTATACCCCAGAACTAACCCTAACACCAACCCAAATGAAAAAAATAACACTAATGCCCTAATCTTTGTTTTAGTTGACAGTTTCCCGCCCTTCCATCCTTCTCTCTTTATACCTTATTTTAGTTTCCCCCGGCCCAACTATACAGCAATGGCATTTCTAGAATTTTCAAGGGGCGGTCTTGTTTATAAACCATGGAAAGGTACAAACAAAATTTTCGCGTAACAATTATTTAGTGGTGATTTTAACAGTTCTACACTTCACATAAGAATGCCTATTAAATCGTTTTTTTTATCTCATAGACATAGGCGTAAAATTGTCCGTATTGTAGGACGTGTGGCAATTAAAAATCCGTAAGTAGACGGTAGCATATTAAAACTACCTACCTCTCAGTAAGTTTTAATGCACACAGCGGCAGTTCAACTAACTTAGTAATTAAAGAAAACACTTAACGACGCTTTCGTTTTTTAAACAAACCCCCCATTAGCTCACGTCAGACCACCGAACCTGGTGTCAACATTCGACCTTTGATCGGGGATCGGCCGACCTACCCAATCCTATAAAAATTCCTTTACTTCCGGTTAGGGTATAATCCGTTCGGTTTGCGGCCAAAGGAGCGAATAATTTAATCGTCCCAACGTAAACCATTCGACTTTCCTTACTCGCGTGGAATAATTGGTGAAACAAATGTTATATTCCAAAAGGTGTTATGTGCGCGTCTGGGAAATCAAATAATCTCCGCAATTATAAGCGTAACTAAAAAGTAATTTAAAAATCTATTTAGTTAGGGCAAGCATAGATTCAATAGGGCATTACATTCCGTAGCGGGATGTAATTAATCATTCTCATTTCTGTAAAACTAAATCATGCAAACAACATTAAAATTACATTTTAATCCTGAAAATTTAATTGTGTGAAATACCTAAAATAAATTTAAATGCAATTTTTGCTTTATGTTTTTTATTGATAACACACTGTTTATGCTAAAGAAACATAACTGTACTCTCTCTTATCTTTATCGTGAGCTTCCAACCATATCACGTCATCAAAAAGATACACGCGTCTACTAAACGGAAGATTGCTTAAAAAATAAAGTAAAAAGATACGGAGTAGCTTTCCTAACTGTAATTAATACACTTGCTACCGAATATAAAGCTTTACTTAAAATATATCTTTAACTACCTGAAGCGTCTGGTTGTTTCTTAATTTGTTGTTTCATTAGAGCATATGATATTAAAACGCAATCGCCCTTGTATAATCACAGCGAAGGTGCGATCAAACATATACGCAATACGCTATATATCGATTATAATAATACATATATCTATATATATTATAGACTTGGAACACGAGCTCGTATTTCTCGCACGCTAGGTAAAGAAAATTAGATTCTTTACTTCAAAGATAATAACTTAAAAGTTGTTGTATTATTTCAGCTTTATTGCCGTAAGACATAAGTTAAGTAAATATTTTATTATTTATTACCGTGTTATGGTTACTTAACAAACACCAAAGAGTACAACAATCCTCTTGCAAATTTCGCAACCTGCTGCCACAGACGAAGGATCGGACGTGAGAGAACTTTGTACTTTTGTGTAGACAACCAGATGTAGTTAATGTAGTTTTTATCAGTTACACTTTGCATCCTAATTTACTTTTGTTAGCAATTAGAGATACAAAATGTTATAAGGCTAACCATAATGTACCATGTACCGGTAAGGTCATGTGGTGAATCGCTGGTTCGATTTGTGAACATTATTCGTTTTTACCATAGCAATACGCGACCAACAGAAATAAGGAAAATCCAGGGGTGCTATAGTCATACATGCATATTTCCATTTCGGCAAGTAAAAAAGACCGGTTAACTTATTTCACTTAATCTCTTAGTTACGTTTATCAAATTGCGTTAACGAAAGTACAAATTCATCGTTGAACACATTTTTTCACCTGCATCATTAGTAGTATAGCTCTTGCTTATTTTGCAGTAAAAATGAAAATTAAAAGTCATTACTGTAAAAAGTTATTACGTTTTTTGTCCTTACCGAATGTTAGGACCGTCACCTAAGAAACTTTAAACTGATGTACAAGATTTAAAGCTATTCAGACTAATACTTTCTTTATAATGAAACTTGAACCTTTTTTAAAAAGTTTTTTTTTGTAAATGTTTTGTTTTTGTTATATTGTGTTTTCACTTATTTAGTAAATTTAAATAAGTTTTTTAAAAACAGGCGCCTTTGAGAATAAAAATGGAAATATGTTCTCAGGAATTGTTAGTTAGCACGCGGAAGAATTTCGCCATATCCTGGCAAAAGGCCAAGGTAGGCTGGCCTACTCTGCACGCGTCGTTCGGCGCCACTGTATATATCTATAAATTATTGTATATATATATATAAACTACTGTATATATATATATAAATTACTGTATATATATATATAAACGTTCGGCGCCACTGTATATGTATGTATAAATTATTTTTGTATATTTTTTTGAATCGTTGGGCCGTAGTTTACACCACTGCTCATAGATATAGGTGGAAGATAGTTTTCACAAAAAGGTTCACTTTAATTTTGTGACAACTATACACAAACGTGTAAGACATAACGATAGCAACGAGTACTGTAAAAATCCACTATCTGGGCAGTTAGAGACTAGTGGAAATCTGGAACAATACTAAGCGAAATAACAAGGAAATCTAAACTCGTGGTTGTTACTATTCTTGTGAGAGTTGGAAAGTTTAACCCGTATCTGTTAACTATAATAAGCAAGCAATCTTGGAAAAAGCATGTAATGTAGGGATTGTTTGGCCCTGGTACAAACTTGCACTTTTTCGAAAAGAGTAGACGCGTGTAACTTTTTGATGACACATGCGAATTCGCTGAGCTCAAGATGGTAATAAAACAGAATAAACTATTATTATATCGAACGGTTGGCTATTAGTTCAGAACAATCAAGTAAAACTAGTTTCTTAACTTCGTAGCTCACACCTGTTTACGCAATTAAAATTTTATATTTTTAAAAATCCTATGACTTACTGTTGTTTACTAAATTTAGTTTTACAAGGCGATGAATCAGATCATAGGTACGTAAAGTCGTATTGATTCTCTGTCCGTTTTTACTAAATTCATATTATATAAATTCCATTTAGATTTAAAATCGCAAATACCTGATTATTCAGTTGCAAATGGGTCCCTACAATCACCCATTAGTATTTAATCTTCATTTATTTCATGCGAGTAACGAAGCCGAAATGCGTCAGAACTATATGCATCCGGACTACTATTACAACTAGACTTATTTTAATTCTTTAGATTTTTACTTTCTGTGTTTAACTAATACCCGAATTGTACGATATATATTAAAAAATAATGGTTTATACTTTCTTATTGTTATCGTTGACTTATCGCTTTCCCACGAGCCATTAAAAATATACACGCGTCTACTCTTTTTTATCAGATGCAAAATGGACCAGGGCCAAACAATCCTTACAGACACGCTTTACTAAAGATTACTTATTAGTTAAAGCTGTTAACCTTTTCCAAATCTCGCGTAACAACTACCAAATAGTTGAATTCCGTGGTATTTCGCCTGGTAGAATTTAGATATTTAGGGGACTGCTTAAATTAGACAAATGATCATCTCTTACACGAGACAGAAATCGCGTAACTCGCTGTATGAATGGTAGCAATATACCAATGAGCAGATTGGAATTACATTAAAAGCCAGCGTAGACCACCATAGCTGATCGGGGTTTGATATAAATTTAAATAAAACCGGAATTGTTTTGTTTAAAGGGGTTCAGACCGCATAAACCGGTTCTGTAAAAACTTATCTACTAAGAGCATTATTTTAAAATAAAATTAGTCACAAAGTGCATAGATTTAACAAGGCTAAATCTTATAAACAACAATAAATCATCGGGATTTTAAACCTGGAAATTTAATTGTGCAAAACGTGTGTTTATTGGGTTTAAATCAATTTTTATTTTCTGTTTTTAATTGATGGCAGACTTATAATATAATAAATAAAAATAAAAATATTTGAATAAATTTATTACAGAATTTAAACTCCCCGAACGAAATGGATTTACTGATCACACCAATTGTTTTATTTTTCAACTTTTGTGGGTTTAAGTGTCCACATAGCACTGCTACGAACACTATGGACATATTAAGTATTTTAAAACAAACTTTTCTTACATTTCCCAGGTTGCTCTTTTACCTCTTAGCTAGTTTTCCTATTTTAAACAAACTTTTTACTCATTTAAATACATTGTCATTTTTTAATCAATAGGTTTAAAGGAATCAAAAAGAAAATTCAAAATTCTTTTTTAAAACGATTATAGAATGGCAATTTTTTACCTTAACACATTTTCTATTAAAGTCATATTTTTGTTTAAACTGGAATACTGATGATAATTATAACATGAGCAGAGTTCAGAACACCAGCTGCTGCAGCATGTGTGTAAGATGGAACTGCTGTAAAGAACACTGTAATATCTGCGGTACAGTTGTGTAAATATACATCTATAACCAATCAGTGATTGATGTGGAGCTACTTGGAGTATGGTTCCCAATATTTACCTTGTTCAGTCGATCATTGATAGCTATGCACAAATCCCGCATACAATCGTTCAATTGTTTGCACCCCAAAAATCGAAGTTCATCAATATGTTGAATATGAGGAACCAGGTATTCAGCTACATTTCCCAGCTCTGTTCCATACAGCATTAACTTCTTGATCTAGAATTAAAGTTTTGAATTGTCACCGAAGATTTTAATTGTTTTATCCATAGTTTTATTATCAACGATGTCCGCCATGCAGTTCATTATACATCAGTGTGATCCATATGGTTTTGGTGAGCAAGTGCTTTTATCATTGTGGAAAATTTGATTTCGCTACGAAACTATTGGTCATGGATAGCATTTGTGATGACTAATACTAAGCAGCAATATTTTGCACTTGATCTGTCCTGACAAACCATAGCAAATAGTCCAATAAGACTCTGATAGTGCAATATGACAGAGGTAGGTTCACAGGTTTGTTGAAAATTATACGATGTTTATTATCGCGAGCGTGTGAAATTACTCAAGTGTACAAAGACGTGGGGTAAAAACTACGAGTGTGCAGCTGCCGGACTTTCCATACTAGATTGGCGCCAAGTATGGGGGTGCGGGGAGTGCCGCGCACCACCCCCTGTGTGTTAACCACTGGGAGTGGCGCACTTCCTGCGCAAAATGCAATTTTATAAAAAAAATTAATTAAAAAAATATTTGTGGATTTGGGAGTGTTTTGCACGGATAGTGATAGCACGGGCCGCACCAGGTTAGCGTCCCTAATTTACTATAAGGTTCCGTCCGAATGTTGCATTATTATCCGGCTGATAATTTGTTATTTTTCGCTATTTTGATTCAAACTAGCAAGCCCAAATGCGAGCAGATAAAGCCACACAGTATTTGTGCTTGCGTTACTTTTGTGATTGCGTAATTAGGTCAGATTGCGCAATGCGAGATTAAGAAAACATTTTCTCAACTTGCTTAAGGATCTTACCGTACATATTTCCCCTATGGGTCGGGCCACCGTATAGGTTCGCACTATTACTTTTGAGTTGCACATAAGTCGCACTGATAATCTAGGCTTTAAAGGCACTTTCTGTAGATTTTTTGCATCCTATTTTTTTTGTAGGGCTTAATATAGAAGTGCGGTAAAATAAGAGAACAGATTCTTGAAAACTTAAATAAATAAGCGACGTGTAGAAGCGTTTTCCATCCCGACCAGCGCGGAAAGGCCCACGATCCTCAATAAACATAGGATAGGAGGATATGATAGTATATATTTATGTTTATCCCATGAATGGGAAAACCAAGGAGGTTAACACACGGGCAATCGTCAGATCACCTCGCGCCCAGCTTTCGGTTACTACAGCTATTGCAGTGTGTTGTATATGATAGATACATACTGTAAGGCCTCTATCTGGTGCGACCTACTTATAAACACCCGAGTCCTTAACAAGGGAAGCAGTATTAACTCGCTGACCCGCACACTTGATATCTCATTTAGGTTGATGGTGATTGCTTTATTCACTGGATGAGCGTTGAGCGATTTTCTATTATAATAATATGACATAAATTACACATAAATAAAACAACAAATATTAATAATCAATTATCTTACCAACTGTTTTTCCGTAGGTCTATTTAAATTCGGTAAAATTGTTTCAGTATGAACGTAGTGTCGATATGGTAATCAGCACAAAACCACGAGGTTAAGAAAATATAAAACATAATAATTGGTTGTGACTGTAAAAGCCCCTATTCCGATTACTTGTTATACGGTTTGGGTTTAGCTGCAACGTCTAATTTTACCGAATTTTAACAATTTATTCCTAGTTTTTAGACGTGTTCTAACGACTGTCGTTTTGCCGTTTTCCAACCCCTTTTTTAATAGTCCTGATTTATGTTTTTATCGTGGAAAAAAAAAATAAACTAACTAACTAACGATGTCTATGTAATATCCCGGATGTTAGCTTATCAAACGTGGTCTTAATTATTTCTAATACTTGCCATAACGAGCGTACGGTAGGCTACTTAATAAATTAACTGAGAGTTTTAAATATTGTGAGCATGAAACGATTAATAAGAAACACAACAATTACTTGCACCCATGACCAAACATGCAGATACTGATTAACTTAGTATATGTCGACACGACTTCATATACACCAAAAAAAGTTTTATTTGGAGCGTCAAGAAAACAAAAGACAGCATGGTCGTATCGTTATAAACAAAAGCAAGCTTAGGAAGCGTCAAAACCTACGTCATGTTAAAGCGTTTTATAACCGTGTAAAGTGGAAGGCATATGGAACCAGTAATAACAAAGACATGCAGTACAAAATAAACAATTACAAACCGTGAAAATGTCACAAACTTCACAAATATGGACAATATAAATATTTATTATCTGATAACATTATCAAATATACATGAAGACTAATGCGAGATAATGATCAAATGTGAATAAGGTTGCTGTGTTTAACTTAGATTGTAATTGTCAGTAGCCTGCGTCTGCACATTTAAAGTTATCTCATTGCTAACATTCGGTGATCACCGTGCTATTATGTATTTACATTAGTTTATCACATAATTATGGTTTATGGCAATTGCATATAATTTTAATAAATTAGTAATCGTTTTAAACTGAGTATTCTATTTAAAAAAAAATATAAATAATAATAATAATGTAACAAATCATGTAAAAATAATCATGGGAACAAAAAGGCCGGGATTGTTACATTCCTCACTAGATTGTTGTAATTTAGTGGGGTTTCGTCAAAATAAGTGGGTATTTACGTATATTGTTTGACACTAAATCCGGGCAGCCGATTCACTGGCTTACAGTACTTGCTTAAGATGACTCTTCCAAAAACTGACAGAAGCTTTTATTCTTTCTCCGTTCATCAGCTTACACAGTATAACTGGTGCGTAAGACATGCCCTGAGGTGCGCTACAAAGCAGCCAACAACATAGGTCCTACTTCTAGTACATATTTTCAACTCTAATTAAATAATAAGTCATACATAAAACAACCAAGCCATCTGGGAGCATATGACATAATTTATGAGGGATTGAATAGACAGCATCTGGCTCGATGTGGAAGATTAAGCTGATTTACGCAAGCCTTAGGAAATGAGGGAAGGGTTTGGTACAAAATACTGTCCGTCGTAATGGCAACTTTAAACCTTGTATAGTGCGCACACAAATATAACTTTAATCAGAAAATTAACAACAAAATATATAAATGCAAAACTTGTTAATTATTATGTTTCAAACTAAACTTATTAATTTATATATTAATCAAGAAAAGCATAGTTTTGTTTTAACACAAACAAACTGTTATTGAATATTGATAAAAATTTCATGTACATTTTCAAACGTCAACAAACCTGCATGTCTTATTGTTATAAACAACCAGAGAGTGTCAACCATGTGTGTACCACCACTATTATTAAAGAAACGAATGGGTTTCCTGGCTACCTCATCACCCTTGGTATATCTTATATAAACTGTATATTGTTTGTTTTTGAAAGCAGAAACTAATGGGTTATCCTTTACTGATTTATATATTAAAAATAGTGTATTATGGTGAGTCATATGTTTTTATATTTTAACGGATTTCCTGTGGTATCTTGCGGTATGTAGATTACGTCTCTTTCTTAGTTAATTTTATTCACCTTTAACTTTTCTTTAAATGTAAAGTTAATAAACCTTTGGAATAATCAATGCCCAACATTCGCAAAAACATCCTTGTGCTTGTATTTTTTGGATCTCTCGGGAATTACCCCGGCGCAATTTATCCAGGATTTGTCATTGTAGATCAAAAGCATATTAGCTAACACCACCAACAATTTAACACATTTTCTTTCACATTGTTAGAGCAATAATGTAACTATTCACTGGTTTCAGTGGAATCTATTGAATGGGGATTTCCAGGAAAAGGGTTAAAGACAGGGAACAATCATTTTGTGAATATTTACATTTCTTATTTATTTATTTACTTTAGTTAAGAATATGCGGCGTAATAAGTTTGTATTTATTACTAGTTATGCATATTCTATTATGGGGGATATTCCGGGGTACACTGGCTAATTTTACTTCGACACAAATCGACAGCGCTAAAAATTACATAAGTTGAAAAGTATGACGGCCGATTTTGATCAGTGAGATGGCGCTGGAGAGCTGAATAATTTCTGCGTTTACCAATATAAGATGATAATGATATTTTTTAGTTATTTGAGTTTAAAAAATGTATACATATATGTGTGATTTTTAGTTGTTTTAATTAGTTTTAATTTTGATTTTAGTCCCCGATTAGTTTATAACTATTGTCGTCATGGTTCGCTTGTTTAGTTTGAAAACAAGCCTTTCGTTTTTCGCTTGTACATTTTGGATTAGGCTATTTTTTGAGCTTATGGAGGGTAAAAACAGGTATTCTGTTGAAGAAACTGCCCCTTTGTTGGCTGATAATGATTCTGGAAGCAGTTGTGCTTCATTTTCGAGTAGTTCTAGCCATAAAGAAGCTTTTTAAAGCTGTTTTGCAGCAGTTTTGTTTTCCTGTGGCTATGTGTTTGTGTTTCATTGGGCGAGTGCAAAAAAAAAAAAAACATTTTTTGATTTGCGTATTACGACGTCATCAGTAAAGTTTTGACGTCATCATAAAAAGAGTAGTACAAAAATGTTCCAAAGATAATCATAAATATTTTTTCTACATACTGTTTTGTTTGTAAATAAAAAAAAAATATAGTTTTTGTTGATCTAACCAGTAACACATGACGTCATTGCCCAATGCATGACGTCATCAAAATTTTACTAATGTTAAAAAAAAGAAAATTTACTACTGAACAACTTTTCTGTTAATCATATAATGCTTACATCAATAGTTTTTTTAACCAGAAGCTTCTAACCTAAGGTGACTTAAGTTAACCAAAAAATGACCTAAAAACAGCCGGCAGTTAAAGGTTTAATTAGGAATTTTTTAACGTTTTACATTTTTATTTTCTTTATTTTAAAGTAAACATTCCTTTCTAATCCAGACATAGAGTAATTGTCCTCTTTTTTTACATTTACCCCGAAAAGAAGAATTTCCTTGTTTTAAAAATATGCAATGTTGAGGCAAACTGTGGTCATGCCAGTTAGGATTCCTAAAAATTCCAACCTGATTCGATAACGCGTTCGACCCAATGACTTGACGGCCTCAGATGCCTGTCACCAGCTACCCAGAGAAAAAGATTAAATGAATTCAACATTCGGAATTCCATAATTAACCAATTGAACAAAAACATTCTTTAAAATTCTCGGGGTTGAATATAAGAGTAAACAAGTCTTAAAAACCACAAATGCTGCTGTTTTAAAAAATAAATTAAAATTTGCTCATTAACCACCTATCCCTCCAAGCATTATTGTATTCACTGGATGTTAATCCTATCAAATACTGCGTATCCACCTTGGTGTTATGATAACACTCACTTATCAATATGTAAGATACATGCAATAAATATAAATGAATTTTAAATTAGGAAAACAGTTAGAATTATGCACCGACATATTCTTTTACACAAACTAAAAATCTTCTCAATAATATTGTAAATATAGCAAGATAACCTTTCATATATTGCAAGGTATTAAGTTAAAGTAATAACCCCAGTAGAACATACCAATTTATAATTCCATACTCTAGTATAACGACTACTCAACAATCAATAACATTTGTTATCTTCACAATTAGATGACTTTTCAAATCCACTTTATCATACGTATACTTCCCTATTTAATTCCCATATTACACTTCTATAAATGTACTTCCACACTTCACACTCAGCGAGCTTACTACGCTGATAAGTAAAATCGAAGAAACCTACAATACAGACATTCCTTCTTAAATGTTCAGGAAATCTATTTTTATCATAAAAACCTTGTATTTTAATTTTTAAATCATATTTCAGCTGAATGTACTTTTTCAATTAAAATGCAAGGTGAACCTATTGAAGGCAAATTTTATAATTTCAACTTACCCTGATGTTCGTTGACCCCGTTACACCATGAAGAAAAGTTGCAGTTTCAGGCGTTTCACCACGACGCTCATCAGCTTCCACCGTTAAGTTGTGAGGTTCTGAACAGGAGGTAAAAGCAAACGCAAGATCACGTGCTTGGGTTGGGTGCGAAGGAACTTTCAGTGTTATGTCAGTTGGCAGGCATTGCTCTACTTGATTTATTATTTCTTTATTATTAAGTTCATGCATCCATCCTAACACTTTACCAAGTAAAGTATTGAAGTTGTATTTCTTCGGATCAATTTTTTGTCTTGAAATTATATTCAGCAAAATTTTCTTTTTTTCATCAAAATCTTTGATCTCTGAAGTTGGGAAGATGAGTTCCAGATCCGTTTTGGAAGTCGAGTTACAAATGCCAAACAAGAATCTTGCCACAACTTCCCACTGGAACTGTTCAAATATGAAGTTGTAACGTTGAAATTGTTGATATGGCATGAAGAGCATCATGTAAACAGCAGTGAGAAATTCCTGCCACAGGAGGTGAGAAAAGTAACTTCGCTTATGTCCCTCTAATATTTTCATTCTCATGCCTGATGCTTTGTCAACATATGTGTGCATAAAGTTATTGGCCATTACTTTGTTGATGTTTACTTTATTGAAGTCATTTATATCAAACACTAGTCGTTGATTTTCAAATCCGTTGAAAGCTAATTGGCTTAATTTAACCAGTTCTAAGCTGATTTGTTCTTCCGTCATGTCAGATTTCAAATGCTCAGAAGTCATGTAGTAAGTTAGTGCGAAGATTAAGACTTGCGTCATTGAGTTTATCTCTTTGCCTGAAGACAAACAAATAAGAAGGCAAGCCAAAATCAGAATGCAATTGACAGGAACATAACACAAAGCTGAAAGATTAGGTCGCTCCTTCAGAAATTTTTTGATTGCAGGATACCTTTCACCACAGATCTGTGATCCGAGATCGTCTATGGCATCTTGATCCAGACCCAGCACTTCAAGAACGAACGTTGGTCGACAATCCTGGTGTATCTGATAGAACTGACCTGGCCTAGAAGTCACAAGTTTCACAGCATGTGGCAAAAGAGTGGAGTTAAATAAATTTTTGATGATGTCCACCGGTTTAGACTCTCTATACAATGGACAGTTTTTTGGTGTTCCAGAGAAATTGGCTGCCGCTTCGTCTAATCCGTCCATCACAATGACAACATTTGGATTATTATGCAACATACTAATCAACTCTTTGTTTTCCTTATCGCAATGAAGCCAGTTGCTAACGCTGTTGTCAGTTAAAAATTGAAAAGGTGTTACTTGTTTTTTGAAGTTTACATTTTTTATTGAAATGTAGAACAAATATTTTGTTTCTGGTAGAATCATTTTATTCAGTATGGATTTGGTGACCATCTTGCTGGTTGTAGTTTTACCTACGCCCGGCTGCCCAATAAACCCTATAATGTTGCCATGTCGTTTGATGTACTTTGATTTAGCTTCCTCAGTTTCACACCTTGATGCAGCTTGTGTTGCAGCTTCTTTAGCTTTATCAAACAGTTGGTTAATTGCAATCCTTGATCCATCTGTTGTGGGGATCGATGGAACGTTACGCTTCATATGTTCCTTCCAGTCATAGTCGTCCCCATAAATAATAGGGTGTTGAAGGACTTCAGTAATTTGAAGTTTTACTCTTGTAATTTCACGTTCAAGCTGAATTGGCAGGACGGTTTCGCCGGTAATTTCATTTGCTCGTATGGTCAACTTATTTTTCAATTCTTTAGCTAAAGATGAAAATATTACATGTTCAGACGATTATCTACTCATGGTAATGGAAAGTGTAAAATCAATAAATGGAAGAATGTAAAACACTTATACGAGGTATACACCTCTACTTTAAAGCTACATATAAAACCGAAGTAATTGTTTAAGCTTTTTAAGATTATCTAACATATAGTAGATGCACAGTGCTAAATACGGGTTTCCTTAATCCGAAGAAAACGAATTATTTTCTGCGCAACGCTGTAAAAGGCATGCTTTATGCACGTATTTGCGGTTTGTTTATTCGTGTTTTTCTTATTTCTCTAGTAAATTTTTTTTATCAAACTGCACATCTGCCGAGTTCCACATACCATTCTTAACTTGTTATCCCCAACACTCAACCCCCCTTAAACCAGTCAGCTATAACTAACAGGTATAGCACCACGTATTATCAAATATTTGTCGTCTGAACGCCTAATTTCGAATTGAATATTTTAGATATGTTGTTTGTCCTATATCACCGTAACTAATTTACTAAGGCGGAAACGCATCAGTTTCTGAAGATTATAGGTTTTTGTAAACAAACGTTATACACTTTGTATAAAATATAACAAGTGTGATTGGACAAAAGGGAAATCGTTTTTGCATGCAGAGGCATATAGCAAACACTCAATTGCATATGTTTGTTTTATTTTGGGAAGAGCTTAAATATAACTTGAATTAAAATAACCCAGAAGTTATATTTATTTGATTTGTGTTGTCTTTAATTTTCTTAGAAACTTGATATAAATATTTCGTATCTGATGCTATCGATAATAACGCTAAAAAATATGAAATGAACCTATTTATACATTTTTACCGATAGCGGAAATTACCCTTCAGGATTGGTTACCAGTTAACTCGTTTATACCAATTACATGGCGACCGGACATGCCGTCACCAGCGTGGCACAAAAAAGAAAACCTTTTCCTTTCAGAGAAAGCCCATAAGCAGCTTAAAGTGAAAGGAATAGTAAAAATATGAACGACGTTAATTCACAACTTACCAAGTTGATTAACATTGACAGGGGGAGGTCCCTGATATTGTTTGATAACAAGGTCACCCTGCACATTGTACTTTCTTGCGCCGATCGGTTGTCCCTGCTCATCTACGTTTGTGGAGTTGGATGTTGAAGGTTGGTTGCTCTGTGGAAGACTAAGTTACTGATTGTTACGGATATTAGCTTTATGTGCACAATTTCTATGTTTGCCTGAATCAGTGTAATTATAATCTTTTCTTTCATGTGGTTTAAAACAGTTTGTTAAGCAGTTAATATCAACAGTAATAGCAAAATATGTGTTTAACTGATTAACTTGTTTATTGAATAGGGGTTAATGGTGGATGTTCTCCCTATAAATTATAACCTAATCAGTCAATGATAATTATTGCGTTACTTTACGTTTGTTCCGTCCCGTTGTGTTGCTCTTCGGGAAACCCCATTCTTTGATGACTGATAATTACTTTAGACTTAAAGGGACTGTAAGGAAAGCTTCAAGCCATGAGTTTAGAGACGCTCGATAAATCGCACTTGCTGAGTCGCAACAACTGAACGATCGCTATGCTTCATTACCCTTACCAGCAACCTAGAGGCTGTCATAGAATTGTCGGTTCCTTGCCATTTCGTCTAATAGTTAATGTCGTGTTTATTCCTGACTCGCGGAACGGTTAGGTAAGGAAACACGAACAGGCATATGAGATTTGCAATCTCACGACAAAAAGCTTCGGTGTCAACGGTAGGGTTAAGTTCAAAGTTAAACGAGGCATTAGTATTCAGTTCTAAAAAGAACTATTGGTGAGTCCCAAGTGGACTGATGTGCAAAAATAAAACATAGCAATTTATGGCAAAAGTGACAATGGACGCGAGTGCAATAAAACCGCGTTTTATGACGTTTGTCGTGACGATCAATGTGCTGTTCTCTTGTGAATCGGTGCAATTATTATAATGATTGTGAGAAATTCTCATACGGGAATTTGCAACAGAATCACAAAAACTGGGCGATATACCAGACTTAATACTGGTATTGAATACACATGAACGAGCAATATGTTAAATTGCATGTTTTCCGATATTTACGAGTTTCAAACCTAAGATTTGCACTTTGACAACCAAAAACCAATTACTAAGATAAATACATTGTAGGATAAATGTATTGGTTTTATCTGAACAAATAAAACAATGACATTTGTTTTTGGTTACAGTTCATATTACCTATATAAACAAGCAATATGGAAAGTATTGTAGACTGAACAATGAACATGATAAATAAAAAAAAGCACTCGATGAACATCAACATTTTACTACAGGAATGTAAATTAGTTAAATAGTGATACAAGTCGCCATTTGTTTATTTATATTTTTAGTGCATGGGCAGTTACGATTGTTTCCTGTCTTTGGCAGCTCAGTCGATGAATTGTTTCCCGCGAAGTCTGGTGTTAAACAAACAGGTGTTTTCTGTTATAATTCTTTATATAAACCGTACTCTGGATAGACCCTCTTGGCCTGACCCTTTTTCCACCCTTACACTATGCCCCTGTGAACGTGGTTTTAACTGGCTGCACTCTGCGCCCAATAAAATACATGACCTCTGTTTACCCCTTGTTTTCTTACCTTGGTTAAACTCCCGCCTATGGTTAAACCCCCGTCTAAACTAAAGTGCTGCTATTTGTTGACCCATCGTGTGATGCGAACTCGTATCCTTCCGATATGGATTTAATTCGCAGAGTGGAGTTTTCTTATTCTCCTTTTAATTTTCTGCTTCCTTTCGATTTCCATCTCCGATTCCACGGATAGTCTGAAGTCGGACGTGCTCAACCGCTCCTTCAAGGGATCCTTCGTCAGAGCAAATTGGTCAAGCCATGTCGGCCAAGTTTTAAAGTTTTCACCTGGGTCACGACGAACAATTTATCAGGTGTGTACCATTGTGCACTACTCTAGATGTGCTATATCATAATTATGTTTCGAATGATCAGCGATAAACATTAAAGGCTTAAGTCAAAGTCACGGAAGCCTAACTATTGGCCGGCCATCAATGTCGAAATAGGATATTCTACTTTCAGCATGAAATGGGTCCTCGTTTAAGGGCGAAATGGGCAGCTTCGAGAGTATGGTATATTTTCCACCGAAGTTTATACTTTGTACGTTTGGATCGAGCTGGTCTCTTCTTAAGATCAAACGATATTTTCAGCTTCTTATTATCAGAATTTCAGTAAGGTTCTTCTACAAGTGTATGTGTTTGAATCGTTTCAATCTGCATCGTGACCGTTTGACGCAAGGATTTCAACAGAGGACCAATCTGCGAATCAACAAAAGACTCCACTTCAAGAGATTCAACCCACGGTAACCAACAAACCTATAGGCCGTCTGAACATTTAGTTCTTTTCAAAAGGAACAAAGGGCAGTGTGTGGAAATTCTACACGCATTTAATTGTCTTTCTGTATATTTTAACAATTAAATCGCCATGCCATGTTTTCTTATTCTATGCATGGAAAGTTGCGATTGGTTTCCTATTTTGGCAGCTCAGTCAATGATTCTACTCTATTCGTTACTGTTTCGGAAATTTTAATTACAGGACCAAAAAATAAGAAGAATTGATTATATTTGTTTGACTATAGCAATGCAATTATCGATGGTTAAACTTAGGGCAAACTAGTGTATTTACTTTAAAACATATTTATATCCTTAGTAATAGTATATGTAGTTCATCTTAGCAATTAGACAAAACGTCGGTACGACACGATAAAAACATTTGTCGTTTCGGTATTAACCCGGCCATAGTTGGTTAAATTTAATATAAACGTGTACTTTTATTGGCATCAACATTCCGTAATTTAGTCAATGTTCAAATTTCGAGATATAAATATTCTAGAATTGGTTCAAACGACCGTTGTGCGTTTTAAAAATTAAATGTTTTTTTTTATTTAATTTCCCTGGCAACCCCGCAACTTAACTCCTATGGTTGACAAGTACAAAGCAAACCCCTGGGTTGGTTTGCGGATATTAATAAAATTACTCGAATTACACACATGGTGTTTTCTGTGTCGAAAAGAGCAATCATTAGTCAAGTTGCGTTGAAGCTATATTTTTTTAACACAGGCTTCTTTATACGTAGAACAAGGGTTTGTCAAGTTGGGTTCTACAGCCAGCGTATATGGTGTTTTAAAAATAAGAGTTAGTTTTATATTTTCTTGTGGATTTGTCCCAGTATCCACTTAATAGTGTAATACTAAATTTCCACAAACATTTAACAAATTTCAAATTATTTTGTTGTTTACGAAATATACATAAATGAGAAGTACGACATTAGGCTAGGTTAGTAAAGGTTTCCAAGTTAAGCGATTATATACGGCAATACTGGCAGTAATTGATGAGGATTTGTGATTCTTCTTATTCTGGGAACTTCATTCGGTGCTTTGTTTATTTACTAACTCCCGGATGATGGCGCAACGGAGCATTTACCAGGACAGGTGATTTTAAAAAAGTTGTGTACGGCCATGTGGCCAAATGGTTAATGCGACCGATACATATACCGACTCTTATACAAAAAACGGTCCTGCTGAAACGACCCCATAATGGGTTCGAAAATTAGCTCGGTAAAAAATATATATAAAAGAAGTAAGTGACGTCGTGGATGTCGTGGAGGTCCGACGTTCTTACGCCTCTGCGCTTAATCGCAATTCAACTCAAACAAGAAAATGGGATTAGGATATGATATGCATGTTTATCCCCATGAATGAGAAAACCAAGTGGGTTAACACACGGACAATCGTCAGCTCACCTCGCGCGCCACTGTAGGGTTACCGGAACTATTGCAGTGGGTTGTATAATTGGGACATTGCTTCAATTTGTCGGAACCCATAAATACCCTAGGTTCAGGCAATGTTCGTTAAGTAAGTGCCTTGTGCCCAAGGACACAACCGACTATCAGCGACAATGTCGAACCTGAAAATTTTCGAACTAGGCTGAAAGCCGTCGCACTAAACCATCAGACCAATCGGAAAACGCCCTAATTGCTTAGTTTCAATTCTTGGAAGAAGACCTTGTATGTGTACACGTTGTATTCAAAGGAAACTAATCGCAAATCAAGATTATAGGCAATTCGTGCTGTGCTGCGGTCCGGTCTTCGGATGGTGTCAGTAGGTCAAGGCGGCCTCTAGTTGGCGAAGTTCCGCTCGCGACCAAGGTTGGAAAAGTTAAGAGTTACACTTCCGAACAACCGGATGACGGCACTAAAGTGTCTCATGTCATTAAAGGGTCCCCTTTAGAGGCGACTCTGAATTATTTCGCAAGTATCGCCTAAAGATAAAGGATTATTAAATCACCCAGGGTCATTCACCCGTCCGAAATATCGGATTGTCTTTGATTGCGCTGCTTTTTGTTAACAGTATGTGTCAGAAAGACAATTTATTGCAAGGACCTGACTTGACTAATAACCTGGCCGGAGTAAGTTTACGTTTTTGCTAAAACCATGTTGGTCTTGTGGCAGATATAAAGGGCATAGTCCATCAAGTATTAGTGGATATTAAGGACATTATCTTGCGATTTCTCTGGTGGCCAGATGATGACATGGATAAAGGAACCGATTGACCATCGGATAAACGTGCACATTTTTGGTGCAACTTCGTCGCCTAGTTGTTCCATCCTTTGTTCAGACTGCTCAGGAAAATGAATCATGGGGTGATGATATAACCACTCAGACGGTAATAAGAAATTTTTTTGTGGATGGTTTGTTAATAAAATTATGTTATAGGTCTGTAGATAAAATTCATTGCTGGCGAATGGGGGTTTCACCATACTAAGCTCTTAATAAAATGACAAACGAAGTTCAATTCCACTTGATGATGCTTCATCGATGTTTACTATAGACCTGCATGGACTGCCAATTGAACGAGCACTCGGGGTATCCTGGAACACTGGAAGAGATTGCTTTGAAATAAAAGGCATTGTAACGTTGAGATCACCAACACAAGGTGAGCCAGATTCATAAACCATTGGTTTCGCTCAACCATTTATACTGCTGGCTAAGAAGTTACTTTAAGTTGCCTGCCATAATCCCTCAAGCTTGGATGAACCGACTTCCTCTGAACATAGAGAAGAAACCTGGGATGATTGGTTACAGACACTGGAAGAATTATTACATGCGATCTCTATACCAAGGTGAATTATGCCACCCTATGGGGTAAGGCAAATTTAGCTGCACTCATTTTGTGATTGATGCCAGCAAGCTAGGATATGGGCCGTGGGTTACTTTTTCATGGTATATCAAAATCGAGAAGTACGTACATTGTTCATTTGTGATGGGCAATCCAGAGTTGCCCCGATAAGCCATTTTAGTGTTATCAGGCTTGAGCTCACCTCCGCCGTTAGCGCCGTAAGGTTGGGGGGTGCTGTTATTCAAACAGAGCTCGAATATGACATTCATGATGTTTATTGTGTTAATTTTTTATCTATTTTTCGATTTCTTTACTGTCTTGTAGTATTTTTACAACTATACTGCCAAGACACTATTGTTCCAGATACTCGGACACCGAAATTTCATCTACGAGGAGAAGGTCGTCCGGTTTTCTTGCGTGGCTCCTCCTCCTTAAATTTACTATTCGAGAGTTGGCGGTGTGTTCTCCAGAAGAAGATACCGATCAATATTAAACTAATATGTCACAACTAATCTGCTTTAATACAATCGGATCCTTGCTGCAGTCTTTAGTATTTTTCACTTGCTGGCAACCCTTTTTTGGCTTGCTATTTATCTATTTATTTATTTTTTTTCTTATTTATTATTTTATTTGTTTAAACATTTTGTTTGTTTTGTGTTGTTTTGCGCTTTTTTTGTTATTTATGGTGCAATAGTGTGTAGCTCCTCTTTTCGCACTCCTACATAAGTGCTCTAATGCATTAATTAGTGTTATGCAATCTGCGTGCTAAATGAGAATATTTAATGTAAATATGCCCCGGTAAGTGTGCTTATAACAAATAGTGTCATCTGACATTAGTGGAATTTCATTTTAGGGGGTTTTTCTTTTTCCATTCTGGTCCACGCTTTCGGGCCACACCTTCTCCTAAAGCCGGTTCCCCCACAGTACTGGTCGCGCTTTACCGCACACTTTTCTTCAGGGCTTTATATCGTTTGATCCTAATTAAATTTGGATTTGTTCTTTTGCCTAGGTTTGGCGGCCGCGTCCGCTATATTTATTACATTATATCTTTTTTTTTAATGACGTGTTTTAACGACTGTGCGTTTTGCCGTATTTTCCCGTTCCTGTGTCGAGATTATATTCGTTTGCCATTTTTAAAAAACTGGGGCAAAAAATGAATAAACTAAACTGAACTAAACTAAATTTACACCTTTTGATTCGACCAAGTCAAAGGAATATTACCACGAAGAACAATCCTGCAGGAAACGCATCAAGGAGTTCTTCTGATAAGTGAAGTCTACAAGGCAAAAGGGGTCTGAATTTTTGCGTCAACCCGAAGAGGAGTGGCCATCACGTTCATTAGTGTTACCACTGTTGTCCAAGGATCACGCAGAGTTCAGGATGATGAAGGATATCCGTGACTTTCCGTTTGCTTACCCAAGCGGTACCTGATAAAACCACCTTGCAGTTGTAATTCAAACGATATTTTACATTTTCCGCCCTAAGGCGTTCTGTGGTTGGGTTAGTTTGGTTTTTGCAAGCACCTTTTATTTAGAAGTCCCGTCGTCCTCCGTATTCTCCAGCCCTCGAATCTAACGTGGAAGGAATATCTATCCCACACGGAATTGCAAGAGGCTCTACTCTCAATTTTAAAACTGATTCAGGAAGTGTTTGCCGCTGACATTAAGCAGTTGCCAAATCCGGTATCGTTTTCAACGATCAAGCTACATTCCGCACGACAGTTAAGAAGTCACTAGTTTTGGCTTCGCTGCAAAAATAGAGCCCGTTTGTTGTAAATGGGGTGGTGTTATATGTGGGCGGCAGACTTCATAACTCCAGTCTGAGTGCGCAAGAAAAGCACCAGATATTCCTCCCTTTACGACACATTAACAAATTATGTTCTGGAACGCAAGGGTTGGGGAATAAAGGTTTGGCATCCTTGTCTGTTGCTCGGGTAAGTGCTGGTAGCCCACCATTTACAGCCGTTTTGCTTGATTATATGCGGCCCATCCTGACCAAACTTGGTAGTAAGTAGTCAGGTGAAACGGTATGGCTGCATTTTCACGTGGATGGCGACTAGAGCTATTCATATCGAAGTCGCTGAATCATTGAAGAAGAGCCCTTTTATAGAAAGCGCACCGACGTTTTACCTGCAGAAGAATTAGCAGACCGAAGCAAATATTTAGAGCGACAACGGTGCCAATTTCGTGGGAGCAGAGCGAGAGCTACGCGAAGGCATTCGTAATTGAAATATAAGGCAGATACACGATGCATTTCTTCAAGATGAGATATCATATAATTTTAATCCGGCTGAAGCCTAGCTATTAAGGGGGGCGTTTGGGAACACATAGTTCGATAATGCGTTCCATGTTGCTAAAAGGAGCAGTTGACGACTCGCTTCCACGGGACTAGTGTTTGAAGTCCGATGGATACAAGCGATCATGGTGCGCGGTTCAGTTTCGTGCTGATAAGTTTTGGGGAAGATTTGTAAGGAGTATCTGCGACCCACGAGAAACTTTGCTGTGGGAGACGTTGTGTTGGTCGTGGACGAGCTGAAGAAGCGCGGCGTACGGCCGAAAGACGTAATTGAACATTGTACATATGATAAAACTGGCCTTGTCAGGCGCGTACGTGTACGAACGATGATGTCCACTATGGAGCGAGATGTACGCAAGCTGTGTCTGCTGGAAGCACATCCTTAAACTGTTACCCAGTGTGATCGTGGCCGCAAGGCAGTAAATTGTATGCTTCGCTTAACTACTAGTTCTAGCCATGGATTTGGCAATACTGTGATTTATTTTTCATATACATAATCAAGTTGTAACTGACGTTGGATGTTTTGTTATCACCACATTCAGGTGTATCTAGAAGTAGTCATGTTGTGCCCATTGTCTATATAACTCTACACTAATTTGTAATTGCCTCTATTTTTGTATTTAAATATCACGTTGTAACATCTCTATAGTGCATTTAAGTTCACATCGTTTGATGCTGTTGGTGTGCCGTCCTGATTTGCCCCTGATATTAGATCGGTCATTCCCACAAGGTAGTGACGTCACAACACGCCTTTATGTATTGCCGCGTTTCCTCGTTTTTCCTTTGTTATGCTAGTACCGAACCACTGAATTTGCTAGTAACGAAACGCTTATACTGAACCTAAATGATATTTGCTCCCGAACCTAACTGTACTTACCTGCAAGCTAATCAGTTGGTAAGTTTTCATGTTATTCTTTAACCACTGATTTACTGACAGAATTTTGATTGTATTTATTTTATTTATAGAAAACCGCCATTAAAGAAAGTAAAAGATTTGCGCGTTTGAGCTGATTAAAAAAAGACATTTGCGTTAATAGAAATAAACGCAACCCTAGTGTGATTCTGGGCGAAGTGCAGGTCGCCCACAAGAAAGAATCTACACACGTAGTAAAGAAGTAGTCTTTTTTAGGTGATTGAAAATGCTTGTTGATTTGTGTTGTAAAATTATCTCTTTGGTTTCAATAATTTATGGCTAGAATGTTACAGTCATTTACAGCAAAGTCCTCGCCCAGTCTAATCCCAAACCTAACATATCTATGAATCGCATTTTGTATGCTCATTAAACCGTCACGACGTCGCCGACAATTTAGAAGGTCGTTGTGTTACAATGTTATCTTGATGCGTGATTTTGGTGCGTGCGTTGATTGGTAATTATCTATCGCCTTATCTCTATACTTCCCGCTAAAACGGTTAGAGTTTACCGCTTATTTGCTTTTATATGTGACCACTGCATTGTGTTTTGGTGGAGTTGTAATTTTATACTGCTTACGTGAATACAAGCATTTTATACATATCGGTGACAGCTGCTGACTACAGGTCATCGAGAACCCTGCCTAAAAGTGTAACAGTTGTAATTGATTCGTTTCTCTGCTCCTCTGCTTGGAACGAGGTTGTTAACAATTACCATGTATGTATTTCTTTTTATGACAAGGATTTTGAATACAGTGGAACTCCGATTACCTGATCACCTATGGGACCGTCATTAAGGTCATGTTAGCGGGGTGGTCGCGTTAGTGAATTTTGATTCGCAGCAAGTTGTCGTTATATGCAGTCAAAACGTCTGCCTTTTTACTAAATTACCACAAAATGACATTATTTTTAATCAGATACTGCAGAATTAATTTAAACAACTGTAAGCACTGACGTTTATTTTATAAGATTGAGTTTTGTTTGCCACATTTTTTTTCGTTTGTGTGTAAGCTCACATTTAATCTTATTGTTTTGATAATAAAATAAATTTAACCTTATTAGTGTGGTGAAAATCCCAATTATTTAGCACCTGTGGTCGGAGTTAAATTTAAAGTTTTGGACCAAAATATGGCGGTCCTGGTCTGGAAACCGGGGTGGTCGCGTTATTAAAACAAAATACAATGCATTACCATAGTAAATTATTTGGGACCGCACTAAAGTGGTCCTGATAAAGAGGTGATCGTGTTATCGAGGTGGTCTCCAACCGGGGTTTCACTGTATTTACTGTATTTATATGTGCTGATTAAGCCTTGTACGCAAACTCAGAAATTGTTTCGATATATTTCTAATTGCTATCGTTGATGTTGCTATTGAAATTACACGACAGACACCACATTGGTGTTTGTGTTGGAGACAATCACTGGTCAAGTTACGCTCAACAGCTCCATTTGTTAACACAAGGTTCATTCACACAGGGACAACGTAGGGGGGCATTGCCGCTGTTAGATCCTACACGACGACTTTCTATTTTGCCGGAGCTAAAGGGTCGTTTGCTGATTTAAAAACCCAAGTCAAAGAATAGTACTGCCACTCGAGTACTGCCACTACTTATCACGATGGGTGTCCTGTTCTTGTTGTTTATTCATACAACCTTGCCCTAATGTTGTAAGTAGCCGCATATAATGTAGCCCGTATACGCTACAAGGCCAAAATGCAAAACTGTGTTTCAGTTCCTTAAAGAAAAAAATAGGACATAATCCTCGCAAAAGAAAATCATTGTACCTTAGAATGAAAAAAAATAGGTAGGTGCTCGCGATTGGGGAGGTGGCATACATTTGCCCACCGGGAAAACACTCCTGGATTCTATGGATAATTTCATTGAAATCGCGAACATTATTATTTCATAATTATTGGTCACTTGGCCGGCTACCATGTTTTATTTCTTATCTTTGCGGTTACCATAATTCGAATTTACGTTTACTTTAACTTTGAAAATCTAAACCAGTCGCATTCAGTCTACAAGGTCGTGGTGTTAGCAACTCTATTTCGGATATTGATTTTTGATTCTATTTTTCAGTGGCAAAACAAATAAGTTTTATTAAACAAGTATATACTGCGTACTGAACAAAAGATTGTGTAAAAAGGGCTGTGAATATTCAGTAAGTGTATTGCATTATAATTCGCCTTTTTTCAATCGTATTCAAATTTATTATTGTTTACAGAAAACGTTACTGTACGGAACAATAAAAGGGGATTCAAAATAAAACGTCCTCGTCAATCCGTCAAGTATCAGTTAATGAAAATCTCTAAGCCAATCAAACAAAGACAGTACACAGGATAATATAGACGTTTGGCAATCTGGCGGCTATATTCATTATAATTGTTACTTCCGCGGGTCGAGTAACGGGTTGCTATAATTTGAAAGTGTCGCGTATAAATAAAACAACAGGCTGTTTATGTCCTCTAGTTGTAATTGGCGGTCAGGTTTGATACGGATAAGGTTGTGGAGATAAAGAAATCAAATCTGTGATTTTACAAGTATTAATATATAAAAAAAATAAACATCACACACTCACCAAACTTAGGCTCTAACGGTACGAAAATTACGGTATCGGATAAAAATAGTATACTACAGACTCTACGGTAACTGATTTGAAAAGAAAGTTCTGAATCTGACATGCGGTCTAGTAGCGATTGCAACATAAACTCTCATTATTACGTGGTAATTCGGTTATGACGCAATTTATGCTGATTTACCATAGACGTCGAGAAAACATATACGCAAATGAATGAATAATGGGTCGAGATACCTTGCAATAATGTAAAACCGGGAGTACGAGACAGACAAAAACTTCGGTTAATTTTGCCGCCTTTTAATGTTACCGGGATAAGAAATAATTTAAAACTTAAGACCGTTTTAGATTTTATTGGCAAAAAATGGTTTTAGCTTTGTACTTGCATTAAACGCACAGTTTACTTGAAACTCAAAAATTATGGAAATATGAATAGGGATCAATAATAGGGCCCATGGTACCCAAAGGAGCAAAAGAGTAGCGACCCAAGCGGTAGATACTTACTTAATAACAAAAATTAACTTAGATTCTGTGAAATTGACCCCTGGTTAATCTTAATGCCCCAAACAATAACGTTACCGACTTCTGTGAAGGCCTGTTTCAAACCGTCGCAGGTTTATCAAATAACTGACCTCATAATTTGGGGAGACCTTAATTTACATTAGAACCCAAATCTGGACCGTCACCAACGCGTCGCCGCCAGAAACATAAAATCAAAGACAAGATAACCGTGTGTATAGGTGCATTCTTGGACTGAAAGATATTTTTCGGATAAAAATCCCAATGTAAGAAAATTTACACGTGGTCAACTCAATCCCTACTCAGCTAGACGTAGAGATTTTTTCTGACGTCGGGGCGCGTTAACCAAAAGTTTAATAAATGCGACATAGTACCCAGCGTCAAATCGGACCACGACATTGTAACTATGACCCTTCGGCTGTTTTCTTACAATCCTGGGAAAAAGTACTTGGAAGCTAAATGTCTCCTCATTGGACGATGCGATCTGTCACTCTAAAATTCAGGCAGCAATTGTTCCGCCCGTTGGTCTAACGGTTAAGTGCGTCGCCTTTCAATCGAAAGGTTGCAGGTGCGAAACTGGTCGCTAGCTAATCGGTTGTCATTGGGCAAGGCACTTTATGGACCATTGCCTAAACCCAGCGGATTAATTGGTTCTACCAAAATGAAGGAACGTGTCTATCATATACAACACACACACTGCAATAGCGTCGGTAACCCGACAGTGGGCGCGAGGTGATCTGACGATTGCCCGTGTGTTAACCCACCCCCCTTGGTTTTCAAATTCACGAGGATAAACATGAATATCCTATCCTATCCCATCCAATTAAAAACTAATCCCCCAGTTCATGATGTAAACGCCCATGTAGAATGGTACAAATGGTTATTTACAATCGAAATAATACCTATATGTCTACTCTGTTATACACCCAGATCAAAATGGTTTCATCAAAGGTCGGCGATATATTGGCCAAAATCAAACTATTATTTGCCATCGACAACTGCGAGGCAGAGAACATACCCGCCGCCATAATAAGTATTGACTTTAAAAAGCATTCGACCGTTATATTTACTGACGGAAAACACTAAGCTTTAAAACTGTTTTCCAAATATCCGGAAATGTACGACTGCGTCTTAACTTAACAAGTCATTATTAGCGTTTTATGCGGGAAGCCAAAAAGGATGCACGCATAAGCCATATTCCGGTGATGGTTTACAATGGCCTACAAACCGAATAAAGTATCTGGGCGTGAAAATCAATCCCTTTCACTGGAAACGCACAACTTATTATTTTATTAATCTTTCGTTGCCACTTAAAATTAGAAGCCTTTACACTCGCGGGGTCTTTGGGCCAAATATAGAAGATCCGCAACTACGGCTAACCCCCAAAGCCAAATCTAAAAAGCTCGCACTTTTTTATTTATTAATATTATTAATTTTCAGTTAATAAACAACTCGAAATGGTGATCTGGTCAACGTTCCATTTCGGATAATTGAGACTGAGCAGAACCTTCAAACAGAATGGAGTGGACATACAGATGTGCGGACTTACGAATTAAAACTAAAAAAACTCCCAATTAAAACAACCCAACTTTAAACTTAAACCAATTTTAATAACGAAAATTAGGGCAGAAAGGCGAACTGAAAAATGGAAATTTGGGAACAAATTTGGCTTTAAATGGGGAAAGAGGTAGTAAGGGGGAGGCGGAGGAGGGTTTTCTAATATTAAATTATCAAAGTTCGTAGCTGTAAAATAAATATATAAGTTAATAAGCCTCCACTACAAATCAAAGTGCAGTCAAAACCAACTACTTGGCACCGAAACCAACTATTAGTGTCAACTGAACGAAGTTAAAACTAAAGGACAAACCAATAAAACGGAAAAGCGAGAAATTAAGGAATTTAAATTAAAGTGTGAAGAAGCGTTTGGAGCGCTGGACCATGTTTGAAAGTTTCTTATAATGATGTGGGTGAGTGACCCTGTAGTTAACACACCGCCCCCAAATGATATATGTTCACAGATTCATTTATTTTAAAGAAATACGGGGTCATCCCGTTTATGTTGGGGGCCCCATGCTAGCTCGTAGCGGTGTCGGCTACTATTTGGACTTGACGTTTCGGACTTGACGTTCGAACCCTTCACTCTTCGTACAGCTCTCTCTCGATCAGGATAGACTTCGATCACCCGCGCCTTCGGCCATTCACCTCGCTTGCTCTGTTCGTCGACCATTAGAACCAAATCTCCTTTTTTGAAATTTGGAACTGGGTTTAACCATTTTTACCGTTGTTGGAGTAATGGCAAGTAAGTTTTGGTTAACGAACACTCCTGGAGAATATGACGCTTCGATGGTACAGGTTAAAAATGACATGGGCGAGAGTGCGTTCAAATCTCTCTCTATTTTAAAGAAATACAGGGTCACCCCTTTTATGTTGGAGGCCCCCTGCCAGCTCGTAGCGGTATCAGCTACTACCTGTATGGCTGCTCGTAGCAGCGCCGTTAAAGTACTTTTTTTGGCACGGCAGTGTTGAGTGAACATAATTGTATGTTGGAGTAGGGCCATAATGGTAAAGTGTCACTACAGGTCACGGGCCGAATTGAAAGCACCCAACCGAGATACCCTCATGACAGCGGTGGAAAAAACAACAGTATGTGTGCGTTACTTGTAGGGGGAGTCACGCCAATTCCAATAGCATAGTTTACGTATGTTTCTGACATATTCGGACTTCGACGTTCGAACACTCACTCTTCGTACAGCTCCCTCTCGATCAGGATAGACTTCGATCACCCGCGCCTTCGGTCATTCGCCCCGCTTGCTCTGTTCGTCGACCATTAGAACCACGTCTCCTTCTTTGAAATTTCGAACGAGATTTAACCACTTTTGCCGTTGTTGGAGTAATGGCAAGTAAGTTTTGGTCCACTGCGCCCAAAATCTGTCTGTCAGGTATTGCACAGCCAACCACGATTTTTGATAACCATCCGCTTTAACGAACACTCCTGGAGAATATGACGCTCCGATGGTACTGGTTAGAATTGACATGGGAGAGAGTGCGTTCAAATCTCTCGGGTCGTTGGTTACCGTTGTCAGTGGGCGATTGTTCAAGATGAACTTTATTTCCACCATGAAGTTATGCAGCGCATCATCGCCCAGTATTCTTTCCGCCGTCAGATGGCGAAGCAGCTTTCGAATCGTACGTATGATTCGTTCCCATATGCCACCTTGGTGACTTGCCAAAGGTGGATTAAAGTGCCATTGAATTCCTTTTTGGATTAACGCATTGTTGATGCTACTCTGATTAAAGGTTTGGGTTTGCTGTCGGAGCTCCTTCTCGGCACCAACGAAGTTTAGTCCGTTGTCACAGTACATGTCTCTAGTTGCGAACCCACGTCTACATGGGTCAGTCTACATGGGGGTAAAGGAGCCTTAATTTCTTTGCCAACTTTCGCTATGCTGAATCGACATTGCCTACACGAGTTTAAATAATATCGAACACTATAGAATGCCCTCTGACAATCCAGAAACGTTCCCGTATTGCCGCTAAGACGTGTTGAGTACCCGAATGACCGGCAACGACATGGTAATGTTTAACAATAAGCGATGTGACAAAATGGCGACTAAGCAATATATTTGGATGCTTCACTTCATTATCAAACGAAGAAAGCTCTAAACGACCACCAACTCTTAAAACACCCTTCATCAAAATAGGACGGATTCTGAACAAAGGACGAGAGCGCTTATACGAAACACACGGCCGAGACACAGCGGCCAGGGCTGAAATAAAGTCTGGAAAATCATCAAGGGACGCAATAATATCTGAGAACGACTCTAACTGTTTGGAGTGCTGTATAATGATTTGGGTGACTCTGTGGTTAACAGAACTCAAAATCTACAAATGCATTCTACTACAGAATAATATCGGTGACGCACGATGGCGCTATTAAGCCATAAGCAAAAATAGAGTAGCTTTCCTGGGCTCTCCTAGAACGTTCGGGTGGCCGAATGGTTAACGCAACCCGATTCATATACCAATTCCCTATATAAAAAAAAACGAAATGTGACGAGGCCGTCATAGGATCAAAACTAAGCACGATAAAAAATCCTGGGCTCTCCGTTTACTCGGAAAATGCTCACACGAATATATAAATGCAAGCTAGAAACAAAATTACGATCATTCCAAATAAAACCTCACAATCACAGTATAAATTCTGCCCGAATATAAACAATTATATCAGATAATATTAATCAAGCACAGAGACGCGCCGAACGTACGAAAAGTGAGGGGATGCGACGGTTGAAAGCTAATCAATTTTTTAACATTGATTTGCCTTAGAATGTGTTTTTTGGACATTTTAAACGAGACGCTTAAAAGTCTCGAGTTTGAACCGATTCGTCATAATTAGTAAAAGTTTTAATGAATAATTTGGAAACCTCGCGTTCGTCGCGATGATTTCATGCGGGCAACGCCATTAGTATGTATGCACCTGGCCGTTCATAACGCTAAGGTGGATGGACTGGCCTAACTTCTCCGACGGATAGACTATAAACAGCATCCGACTTCATAACTCTAACTTTAAACACAGCGACAGTGAACTAATATAAACGCATGGAGAGGTCAGTCCAGACTTTGAAGCCTTGTATATAGACGCAGCAAGCGACACAACCTGACATGGTGTACGAAAATAGTGGAAACAAAACAGAATTTGGGCTTTTATAATGTGCAAACGGATATACAGGCGAATAATGAAAGTATATCGAAACGGTGTTGGGGTGGGAAAATGAAAGCACTATGTTAAACCGAAGCGGTTTCAAGTTGAGTTCGGGAAAGAGGAAATTCGAGAATCGTTTAATAAATAAAATCTCCAGCTCAAAACAAAATAAAACTAGTAAATAAAGTGTATAAACTTCTCGTGTTCTGTAATGTTGACTCTAGAGATAATCTTCTATTAGCATAAAAATCGATGCGATGATGCAAGTTGTTTTTCGACCTCTCACTTTAAAAGTGCTAAGACGTCTTCGCAAGATAGATGCGCTTTCGGTAAGGTTAGGAGAAACGCACTACCCGTATTATGTGCTCTAGTGCTATAAAGTCTCTTTAGAGGTATACACAATATGAGTATTTATAGTGGTCAGTGGCTGTTGTTCGGCCCTATATAGATTAAACGTTTATAGCCTACCCATCCTATAACAATTCCTTAGCTTCCGGTTAGGTTATAACCGTTCGGTTTGCAACCAAAGGACCGAGTTATAAAATAATTTAATTGGGAAGTCAAATGATCTTCGCAGGTATGCGCGGGACCTTTATGTTATTTCTCTGTCGTGCTAGAAATATATCACTGGGATAATATGAGAATTCAAATAGAAACAGAAAATCGTATTACTCGGTAGTAGTGCGGTTATCCGGCACAGTCTCCAGTCTCATCCGCTGGAGGGAATGTGTAAAGGTTGTCGGGGTACGTAGAATAAGTGGATTGTACGCTGTGGAGATACTCGTGGAGAGTGTCCTGCCAACATCCACCTAGTATGGATACTACCCAAAGTGGGTTAATTTCCACATTGACTTAGGGTTTCGGTCTAAGACCACCAACTCGCGTTTAATGCACCAATTTTTTTGGCTTAGTTAGTAAGTAACTAAAAAGTCGTTTTAAAATCAATTTTCAATATACACGAAAGTTTTATATGCGGAAGCTAAGGTATTTATGACAGAAAATCTGGTCCGTTTCCTTTTTTTTAAATATTAAGCAAACTTCGCCTAACCGTGTATGTAAGGATTGTGTGGCCCTGGTCCATCTTACACCTGCACCGGATCACTAAGAGCGACGCGTGTATCTCTTTAATAACTCGTGCGAACACGCTCACCTTACGATGATAATACGCGAGAGTAGGCTAACTAATATTTCTTTAATATATCAAAGTCTGCTATCAAATAAAAGCAGAAAGGGAAAATTGTTTCAAAACTCCATAACACGCGTTTTGCATAATTATATTTCCACATAAAAAAACTCGATGATTTATTGTTGTTTTTTTGTTGTTTAGCTTTGTTGAATCTATGCCTTTTTTGCCTGGAATTGTTTTTTTAACCCCCCCCCCCCCCCTTTTACAAATAAGGAAAACCGTATTTGCACTAAACAAAACAATTTTGGTTTTATTTAAATTTATATCAATCCGCGATCAGCTGTGGTGGTCTACGCGCGCTTTTAACGTAATACCAATCCGCTCGTTGATATAATGCTACCATTGTTACAGCGAGTTAAACGATTTCTGCCTCGTGTAAGACAGGACTATTTGTGCTAGTTTGTGTAATGTACGCAGTCCTCTAAATATCTACCAGGCGAAACAACACGGAATTCAAATATTTTGTAGTGGTTACGCGAGAGTTAAAAAAGCTAACCGGTTTTAACTATAATAAATAATTTTTGGCAAAGCGTGTGTGAAAGGATTGTTTGGTCCTGGTCCCCTTGCACCTGGTCGAAAACAGTAGGCGCGTGTATCTTTTCGATGACTCGTGCGAAAGCGCTAAAAAACATTATTTTTTTAATATATATTGTAAAGTTCCGCTATTAGTTAAAACAGAAAATAAAACTGAAAGAATTAAAGTTTCTAAGTCTAGTTATAATAGTAAGTAATATTATGGTATTCGAATTATTTTTTAAATTGAGGTTGGTGTTTGGGTTAGCTCTGGGGTTTAGATTACTGTTAAGGGTTGGATTGGAATTATTTCCAAAGTGTTAGAAGCAGTTTTCCGCCTTTCCTCTTTCCATTCTTTTAGTGTTGCCCGTTAGACCCATAACTGCGGAGATCAAAGCGCAACTACGTAATGACGCAATGAGATATCCTAGACGGCGCACACCATATAACCCGTTGGAATATAACAGTAGTTTCACCAATTATTCCACACTAGTAATGAAAGTGGAATGGTTTACGTCCTAGAAGACCAATTTTTGTATGAGGACCTTTACTCCAATCCGGAAGGTTAGAATCCTGCCGGAACATAAAATATTTTCTGGATTGGGTCGGCCTATATAAACACAACCTTATTGTAGACGCGTAAATCACTGACTAGCGACTTTTTTATTCTTATATTGTAAATGGGCATATAAAAAACTAGGAAACTTAATACCCGTGGTGCGTTTCTCCATACCGAAAGCACTGGCTATCATGCGAAAGCGTCCAACTTTTTTTTTAAAGTGGGAGGGCGGAAATACAAAATGCATCATAGCATAACAACAACACACTCTTATTATTAGTCTTATACACTTTAAAAGTATTTTTCTCTCTGTGTTTTCGCCGCGCAACGCAATAAATACGCGCTCGAAGGTTTCTGCCATATATAGACAAATAGGAATGCATGAAAAGTGCTTTTCAATGCTTAATGAATGTGGACGCCGCGAATATATAGATAAAAAATACCCACCCCACTTGTGCACGTTTTTCTGCATTTTCCGACGCCTAAGCCTCAGACTATAGATAACTTGCATTAATTAACCTAAGTAACTTGCTTCCCGAACATAACTGTATATTGAATACAATTAAACTAAATCAAGAGTTAGTATTTGAATTTGAGATTTATACTTTACAAATCGCGGCTACCATTATAATTAGTAGGGATTTTGTGCAGAGTGAACTATAGACTTTTCGCTGCGCAGCTCGCAAGAGATCGTGAGGCAGCTTTTGGCAGCAAGCTTAGCCAACGCAAACGCATCCAAAAAGAAAAGCTCGAGCCCACACATGTGATAATTTATGAATTTAGTCTTGTTAGAAACTTTAACCAAGGTGAATATGACGCCATCAAATTATATATGTTAATTAAACGCATATATATTATTTGTGAAGGAATTTCTTTAAACATAAATTTAAACCGAATTAAACATGATTTATTAACTTTAAATCCCATTTGATGCAACAATAATGCGCATTGTTGCGTAACTATATTGAATGACTATTGTCACTGCACAATATACATATGTATTATAAGTGCGGGTTTAAAACTTAATATTTTTAATTAGTCAACAACAGTCCGCCTTTCATCACGTGACCATTGTAAAATATTCAACCCAACAAGTTTCGGCTGCGCAACCAGTCTTCGCTGACTAGCTTCATAAAATATACTCCAACGATTATTTAATTAAGAAAATCAAATGTGAAAAAGCTGTAAGTGAGTGTTTATCATATTTACTCGGTCACATATAATGTCTGAAATAAGATTAAAAACACAACAAAAGTGCTGTATATTTCTAAATCCACGTTATATGCTTCATGTGCATTAACATATTCCCAGCGAAAACAAATGACACATGCTAGAACTAACATAGAGCTTATATTAAATTGCTTCGGGGTAAATAAATCATTCTCCTTTTGTTAATATAAAAACGCATTGAATTGCCAATGATTATACAAAACCATTGATTGAGTTTAGTAAGATAGGTGCACCGGCCCGTAAATGTAACAGCTCCTTCCAATATTTAGGATTACCATGGTTTACACGAAATATCATTCCGCAGGTTAAATAACGCATTTATTGCTTTAAACAGAGAACAGCAGGATGAACGGAAAACAAACATTTCGCTGCGGAGTTCTGTCGTTAAACAGTTTAAACACGCTCAGAATTGATGTCTCGCTGTTTTAGCTCAAACTGTGTACATTGTATGTGCGTGTGACGACCCAATGTATATGAAACATATAGGACTTGGTATAATATTGGTATATAACTTACCGCGGCTTGTTCTTCCAGGTCCATTTCAGCTTCTCACACTTTGAGCTTGAAGCCTCCGCAAGACACAGGAAAGCAAAATCAGTGCTGGTACCGTATTGGCGAGCACCTAAATATATAAAGTTTATATATCTGGTCGCAAATTTCACGTTGTAGAGCAATATTCCACACTATGTTAGAATTAGTGCTGTACATTATATCGATAATCGCGATATAATCAATTTCACTCAGCTACGATACTAATATCGCTAATATCATACCACACGCTTTGTTTTATGAGGGAAACTTAACCTAACACGTCTTTTTGTATAGTAAAAATAGTGTTTATTCACTCACAAATGCATTGTTATGTCGAAAACCTATTGTAACACTTGCAATTGTGATGTAATGATCGTTCCTACGCCTATTATTGTGTATTATTAGGGGTGGTATGTTTATAATATTTTTCATTTATAATTACTTCATTAGGCCAAGGTATCATACATTTGGATTTATACAAGCTAACTTTTCTTACTTACAAACATAGCATGATATAGGTTATATTACGTAATATAAAGTTCAACAACCGCCTTGAGAATGGTGTATTGTGTAATTGAACGTGTGGTGAATCGATGTGTTCGGGAACTTATATAATTGTTTGGGTATAATGATTACGTATATTGTTTGTAGAACACGTATGTGAACGTATTTTTACTTACAAGTAATTTGCGTCGTATTTACGACGAGTATACACGCCCTTTGTATTTAAAACGCCTGTCATTATCGCAATTAAAATAGGCGTCAAAAAGTCTCCCCTCCTTGCTATATATTGTTTGTATGTAGCGTACAAAATATATGTCACCAATCGCGTAACTATGCGCTGCATTCTCAGTAAAAGAATACAGCTTACAGAATAATATATTGCTGTGCTTCTATAGTCTATATTCTAAATTGTATACTGTAAGTTACTGGAGCCAGACATCGGACAGGCGCCGACTTTACAAT
>CH002130.1:0-44200 GCA_000149265.1 Ciona savignyi | reverse complement strand
CTTTACACTTTGTGCAGGGAATCCAGAGGAAAAGTGAAAGATTACTCGCCTCTCTAAGTCGAGGTATACCAAGTTCTAATTATATAAGATGCTATTATTATCTTCGGTCTAATCTACCTCTTTTACAGGAACCCCAGGAAGTATCGTCGACCACCTGCTTGTCACAGCCGCTTCGTGTTTGATCGTTTCCACCGTTGATTAAATTGTTTCTGCGTGGTGGATTGGGTTAATATCAATTAATAGTTGTTTATCAGGATTTTGTTATTATTTCACAAGTCTCTATTTGAACTTAGGGTGGTGTTAGTTACAAATACACCTTGTGTGTTAGTTACAATTTAAATAGATTTCTTGCTCGCATTTTTCTTCGCTTGCGCTTCTGGATGTCAAAATGTAGCTGGGCAGCAATGTTAACGCTTCAAACCATCACGTGGATATCAATCATGCACACAATTCTACGGCTGAATACGACGCGTCTCACCTTTGCACACGAAACACCAGCGAGGACCACAGATCGCCTCCTCTGCCACAAGTCCCGTCTGTTGCTCTGCTGATTGAATAGTTTTCCCCGCAGGAGATCTCCGTTGCAATTAAGTTACAAATATATTTGTTATCAATAGCTTAGTCAACTATCAATGTTTTTCCTTATGTGCTGCAGTACACAACTTCCAACCCAGGTAATAAATGGCTGAATGAGATGTTAAATTTTAGCACAGAAACGCGCAAACACCCTCGTAATTGCCTTTTTCTCCTTTAGCCCAAAGTTGACCTCATATCCTATAGACAACGCAACAATGTCGATCGCTGTGTTTGAACAAAGATATTTGTGGTTTGACAAAATATTCTTCCAAATTTGAACGGCCGATTGTCATAAGAACATAAGTTACATTGATGGTGGTCAATATTCCACCTTGTTAAGCTGTTACTCTCTGTTGAATGCTATATGTTTCGATTATATATTTGGGGGTATTGCGTGTATAAGATACAATAATTGACGGTTTGATCTGGTGTAGAAAAAGGGGGATGATCGTACATGAAGGGTCGTTAATATATTTTTTTACTGAGCCAAGTTACGAACCCATGAAGTGCTCGTCACCAGGACCGTTTTTTTTGTATATTAGTCGGTATATGTATCGGTCACGTTCACCATACGACCACACGACTGTACGAACGGTCGGTACTATTAGGTGGACCAGGGGTCGGGTCGCCGGACAAACATCCAACGGACAAAGAAACACATGGATAGAAATTTATATCAATTTGTTTTACGTTTAAAATTTGCCACACGCTTGGCTTTTTTGTTTGATTAACCAGTTGGTACATTTATTTTATTACGTAATAATTGCGATTACCCTGTAGTTGCCACGGTTATCGTTTATTTTATGAGTTACTTACCTGGTTTTGTTTGTGTTACAGTAATAACCCAAGGTATTAGTTTATTTCAACTTTAATAAAGTGGACTTACAGTGCAATGCAACGGGAGAAACGAAGCTCAGTTTAACAAAAAGTGAATTGATAACGGAAAGCATACCTCGTCGTGTCAGCGGTTTTGTCGGAAGAGTGATGTCGAATCTGAACTCGTCGTCTTGGACGCACCAATTGATGCCCAGCACACGTTCATGTACCTATCCTCCTAGCGGAATATCTTGTATCACATCACGGCAGTACTTGCGGATAGCCACTTTGTCAGGTAAAGGCGACGTTTAACTAATCTCTCCGATACAAACTGAAATCACAAAAAAACTGTCACTCAAATTCAAAGGAAGTCTTGGATTTCTTCACAATTTAAAATTTAAGCTTGAGTCTGCAACCTAACATCAAAACCGGCCAAAATTTTACTTTGAGCCCATACCCCTTCATACATGAGCAACTTTTTTTCCCGCAGATTCTTTCGTAATTATTATTGTTGACCCAAATCCAAATAACGTGCTATATGTAGGCCTATAGCATTGTGTTATCTGACAAAGTTTATCTAAAATTTTATAATAATATTAGAGTGGAACCCCGCTTACCTGACCATCTATGGGACCGTCATCAAGCGGTCGCGTTAGCGGGGTGGTCGTGTTAGCGAATTTTGCTTTAAAGCTAGTTGTCGTCATATGCAGCCAAAACGTTTGCCTTTTTACTAAATGTTTACTAAATACCATTATTCTTTTGCCAAAAAAATTTAAACAACTGTAGGTTCTAAATTTTATCTTATTAAATTCAGTTGTGTTTGCCACAATTTTCTTTGTGTGTGCGTACGCGCTCATGTAATCTAATTGTTTTGATCACAAAAATAAATGTGAACTTATTATTTTGGTGACAAAGGCACAATATTTGGCACGTGTGGCCGCTTTAGCGGAGAAAAATGGCGGTCCTGGTCTGGAAACCGGGGTCGTCGCGTTATTGAAACAGAATGCAATGCATTACCATAGTAAACTAGAGAGTGTCAACCACGGGTTTAACCACCACTATTTGTAAAACACCTTTTGTATGCCATATATTCATGCTACAGGGTCCCTAACCACATTTTATATTTTATACACTGAGTATGTAGATTGTTTCTGCAAGCATAAACGCATGGGTCCCATAGTTATTAAACCAAACTTCTTTTCCATGTGAAAGTAAAAAAATATACGTCTTAAATTTTCGAACATTTCTCCACAAATGTTTTAAATTAAAGCTTCCTTTTAAGCGCTGTATTGAAATAAAGCTGAATTCCCAAAACAGCCCGATTTAGTTTTTCGTGGTTTCAGGGAATTACTGGGTTTAGTAGATAAGTTTCTACTGGGTTTATTACGTAAGTTTCTGTTTTAACATATTGTGGGTTACGTTATATAACAATTCTTATGTTTTAATCTGATTTGTCGATCTCCTTGTCGTGATTTGTCGATATCCTTGTTGGAGATGTCAGTACGATATGGTATACCTGTTACAATCATAATTCAGGAACATATCTCCGTTTTTAAAGGAATTACCCTAATAAATGTTTTCTTTCTTTTAATTGGAACAGAGTGTTTAATGGTCTTACATTTTACCAAATCTGATTCAAATTGGAGCTGCCGTTCAAACAATATGCGCAAAAAAGCTAATTTTTTAGAAAAAATTCCGCTTTGGTTTTTAAAGTCTCAGGGAAATTTATTATCCAAAATTTTAGTTTCTAAATATCTAGCCCATGTTGTATAACAAATAACAATGTTTGATTGCGCATACATTTTTTCTTCTTGTAGATGTCGGGTCGACATTGCATGCCTGTAACAATCATGATTTGACAACAAAAGTTTATTTTTTAGGATATTTCCCCAAGTAATTTTTTTATTTCTTTTAATTGTTAAATCAGTTACTAATGCACTTACATTTTATCAAATATGATTCAAATTGGAGCTACCGTTCAAGCGCTATGCGCAAATAAGCTATGTTTTTAGAAAAAAATACCGTTTTGGTTTTTAACGTGCCGGGGGAATTCCCCTGGATTTATAACCCAAAATTTTGGTTTCTGCATATCCAGACCATGTTGTCAAAAAATAACAAAGTGTCATTGCGATTTTACTATTAGCTTCTGGTAGATGTCGGCGCGACATGGCATGCCTGTCAACATCATGATTTGACAACAAAATCTTATTTTTTAGGGTATTTCCCTAGGTAATTTTTTTATTTCCTTTTAGGTGTTAAATCGACTACTAATGCACTTACATTTTATTAAATATGATTCAAATTGAAGGTACCGTTCAAACGCTATGCGAAAAAGAGCTATTTTTTTAGAAATATACCCGTTTTGGTTTTTAACGTGCCAGGGGAATTTCCCTGGATTCATCACCCAAAATTTTGGTGTTTGCATATCTTGATCATGTTGTCAAAAAAATAACAAAGTCTCATTGCGATGTTATTATTTCTTCTGATAGATGTCGGGGCGCCATGCCATGCCTGTCACAATCGTGATTGGACAACAAAATCTTATTTTTTAGGGTATTTCCCTAGGTAATTTTTTTATTTCTTCTGAGAGTTAAATCAGTGACTAATGCACTTCCATTTCGTTAAATCTGATTTAAATTGGAGCTATCGTTCAAGCGCTATGCGCAAAAGAGCTATTTTTTTAGAAAAAAATACCGTTTTGGTTTTTGACGTGCCAGGGGAATTCCCCTAGATTTATCACCCAAAATTTTAGTCTGTGCATTTCTAGACCATGTGGTCTAACAAATTACCAAGTTTCGTTGTGAATCCATTACCCCTTTTGGTAGATGTTGGGTCCACAAATCATACCTGTCAAGCGTTTGACGAAAAAAAAAAGCTAAAAATACGGACAAAAACAATATGTGTCCCATTTTTCCAAATGGGACCCATAATTAGAGTAGCGGTTCGAGCGCTATGCCCAAAAAAAGCTATTTTAAAAAAAATACCGTTTTGGTTTTTCCTCTCCCAGGGGAATTCCCCTGGGTATATTACCCAAAATTTTGGTTTCTGCATATCTAGACCATGTTTTCTAACCAATGACAAAGTTTCATTACGATTCCATTACCCCTTCTGGTAGATGTTGGAGCCACAAGCTATGCCTGTCAAGCGTTTGAAGAAAAAAAAGAAAAAAAAACGGACAAAAACAATATGTGTCCCATTTTGTCAACTGGGACCCATAATTATTTGGGACCGCACTGAAGTCGTCCTGATAATGAGGTGGTCGTGTTATCGAAGTGGTCTCCAACCGGGGTTCCACTGCATATGTGTCGTTTGGTATCGTGTCGACTTATCAGAATAGAACTAGGTACTGTTACATGTTTTATCTTGGTACGTGATTTTGGTGCGTGCGCTGGTTACTTGATGTGGCCCTAGTAATCATTTCTTTGAGAATAATTACCTGTCGCATTTATCGTTATCTTACCCGCCAAAAACCGTTAGCGTTTACCGCCCATTTCATTGTATATACCGTTGCATTGTGTTTTAAAGTTAGTTGTGATTTTATACTGCTTATGTGAATACAAGCATTTTATACATATATTGTTGAGAGCTGCTGACTACTGGCTATCGAGAACCCTGTATAAAAGTGTAACAGGTACACTTATCTAATATACATATAGAGTTGGTTATCGGTTCCCCATTATGTCATTTAATTACAGCCATATTCCCTATTACTTAGCGATAGGAGAGCAGTAATTATAAAGGGAGACTTTCTACGCCGGCAATTTTTGCAACACTTTTTCTGATTCGTCACTGTTGATACCCAATGTGCGCGGCAAATGACGTGTGGCCTTTTCTAAGTAAACATCTTAAATTTTATTGATGGCAATAAACTGAGGGAATGCCTATTTAGCCTATTAACAGTAACCCGACGGTGGGCACGAGGTTATCTGACGATTGCCTGTGTGTTAAGCCTCCTTGGTTTTCCATTTACAGGGATAAACATGAATATCCTATCTTACCCTATGCTATTTCTTTAAATGATAAAAGCGCAATATTTGTTTTGCACCTAATTTAATTTAATGTCTTTCTATGCGAGTTTGTGAAACGATTTATCGCTATTGGTGGAATGTCATTGTTACTTCGGCAGCTGAAGTAACGGGTTGCTTAGGTTTGAAAATAAATCGTATCGATAAATGAACAAACAGTTTGTGTCCTGGAATTACAATTTGCGATCAATCAAGCACTAGACTACCAACTAAAAAGTGGAAATTTGGAAGTACACACTTTTTTATTAATCACTTTCGCTAGGCTAATTAATGATTAGCTGTTAATCAACCACATCGTTATCAAGAATTGCGATGGATTTTTCAGTAGCGTCCATATCTCATTATTTCCGCTTTTAGAAGTAACATTGTAGTTCTAATTTCGTACCTGGTATCTTCAAATCATGTAGACGCATCTCTTTGGACAAGACATCTTAAATAAACGTTGCCATAACTTTAAACAGTCACACACCACACGCTACTAGTTCATATCGCAAATTTGAAGGCGAAAAGAAACAGATCACGTGGTGCAATAAGACACAATTAAGAGCGAACGACACATTTATGCGCGGGAAAAGGTGTTGCTCAATAAGAATTTCTAAAACAAAATATTATATTTCTAAAACAATGTTATACATATAAAATGTTCACTTATTTTCTTAAATAACTGTTATACAAAAATAACACATATTTAAACAAATTGTTCTACTCTTTTGATTACGTGTTAAATTCGGCGGACTGGTTGCTGTAGGACTGAAGTCATGAAAAGTACAAAAATAATCAATAAATTTACCAAAATAATAAATTATTTTCCCACACAAAATGATAATTTAAATTTAAAACAAAGCGCTTCTTTGGTTCTGTAATCCTGCCAACAAGACAACAACGTATTGGGGTTTTAGCTGGTTTATGTCAGCTCGGCCATGTGTGGCTGAATCAGGGGTGGGCAACATACGGCCCGCGGGCCGGGTCCGGCCCGTGAAGGGATTTTGACCGGCCACCAGACTGTATCTAACAATAACCTCATGTAATGTGGACCAGGTCCGGCACGCTGTCTGTATCCAACCACACTCTGTAATGTGCATTATTCCTAAAAGTTGCCTATCGCTCTTCTCTTACCGCAGTGTTACTGCGAGCTAGAGAAATAAACAATTACCTTAGTGAACAAACAATTGTATTAGCCCACTTTCCCACTTTTTAAAGAAACATAAGGTCAAAGCAAACAGCGTTGTAAACATCACCCACTGCTGGATACTTGTTTAACAACGTGACTGTTAGGGTTAAAAATTTTTTAGTTGTTATTAGTTATATTTAAATTCTAAATATAAAGGGATTTTATAAATTATTAAGGATTATTAACCATGAAATATCTTAAGAAACGTAAATTTAAAAGAGAGTGTCGAGAATTTAACAAAGATTGGATAACGAAATGTTTTTTACAAAGATTATGTTCAATGTATGGTCAAAGTGTTGCGGTATTAAAAGAGCCTAACATTAGTCGTTATTATTTGATGAAACATGTAAACTATATGTCAATAATATAGTGAATAGATATGTGGTTAAGTTAGTGAATATTATTCATCTAATAATCCGGCCCACCAAAGACTTTATTTTCCCACATCTGGCCCGCCGACTATAAAAGTTGCCCACCCCTGGGCTAAATCGTTCAAACGCCACAGACAAAAATTAGGCTATGTTTTTTTCTAAGGATTATCGCGAGTGGGCCATATATGTAACACCAGAGTATGGCCAGCCATAGAATATACGAACATAACACATACATATAAGGTTGGATTATGTTTGAACGGTTATATAAATCAAACATATGCCGGTCGATCCTGATAACCGGCCATAGATAGTTCGAAGATACTTCGTGACTGGCGGGTGGTGTCACGTGCCCTAGGTTTTTAAGCAGTTGTTCAACAAATTATCTCCCTATATCTCCAATGCAAACTGACCTCTCATAAACAGTTGCCACTCTAAATTCTAAAATAGAAAGTCTTAGATTTTTCCACAATTTAAAATTGATGCTTGGATCTGCAATCTAAACTCAAAACCCTCCAAAATTGTACTTAAAAAATACATTGGGATAAACATGAGTCGCCTATCCTATCCTATCCTAACGCCAGTGCGCAGTCTAAGCACATGCTGCTTTCGGCCAAACAAACATTGATGTATCATCACCATTGTCACTTAGCAAAATACCTGTTTAAAAAGTGTACAGGACAACGGATAGAATATTATTGTATAACTTTATGATTCCAGTTGTATTCCCGAGGTTTAAAAATTGTTTAGACGCTTCCACACGATATATGCTTTTTCGGTATGGATAAACGCATTACGGGTAATTATGTGACATTTCTTTTTTAAAGTTTTTCTAAAGGCATATACATTTTTTAATTTAAAATATTATAGTCGCCAGTAGGTGTTGTACGCATATACTAGGCCTGTATAATTGGTGAAACACAGTTATATTCCAACGGTTTGTTTGTGCGCACATGGGAAATCTTGTTGTAATTACCTATTTTCGCTTTAAATACAATTTTTACTTTATGTTTTCAATATATAGGAGACCTATTAACTAAGAAAAATAAGTTCCCTTTCACTATCGAGCAGGTGCAAGTTGGACCAAGGCCAGTCTGATTGTTTTTTTTAAAGTTTTTGTCTCATTGCGACGTATGATAATAAAACGAAGCAATACCAAAGCGAAGGTGCAACCAAATATATACGCAATACGCCATACGGTACATATTCGATTATAATAATAAATATTTTATATTTTTACGTTTTGCCACAAACCTTATAAAAATTCAAAATGTTGTATGATTAAGTTTTCACTATACTTTAGTTTAAACATGAATATCTTATGAATCAGTTCGTGCGTGCGACCCCGTCCATGATTTGCCTTTTGTTTGCACTAGGTGGAAAGCGAAGCCGATTTCATGACTCGGTTATAGGAAGGACCTGATACTTGATCTCAACGAACCGCACCATGAGGAACCGAAACTAAAGTCGTTTACCTTTGTGTGTGGCTCACCCAAACATACAACGTTATTGAAATTAAATGAACGAAGAGCGACACATAATATATATGAGTTGCTAGCGACCTAGCGTCCACATTTAGTAGGTTGGTTAATCAGGTGCAAGTTGGGAGGTTTGTGCTCTAAAGTTAAGGAGTATCTCGTGCTGAGGCTTATATGTCATTTTCGTCCGTTTCCTTATTTCACTTTTATTGGGGAATGCTTTAAAAATTTGGTTTAAATTTGGTAAATTTACCCAGTTGACCTACCCAAAGTGAATAAAAAGAATGGTCGTTTTATTTTTAGCGATTCCGCCATTGCTACGTATTAAACATGGGTGTTATATTCAACATTTTTAACTGACTAAACACTCGTTCCAAACTATGTCGGTCATCCGTTTTAGTTTATTTAAATTATGGTAAATCTCATTCGGTTTAACCACCAAACCAGTGGTTTCAACATCTGGATCAACGCTTTTCTATTTCGCTCTATAAAACAAAAACAGAAATACAAACCAAACTAGGGAATGTCAACCACATGTTTAACCACCACTATTTTTTAAACATATTTTTGTATGCCATATTTTCATTCTACAATCACAAATTGTATTTTATACACCGAGTATCCAGTTTGTTTATTTAAGCATAAACGCATGGGTCCCTATGTTATCAAAACAAACTTCGTTTTTATGTGTTATTAAAAAAAGAATAATCGTCTTATATTTAAGTACATTTCATCACAAATGTTTTAAATAAAAACTTATTTTCAAGCGCTGTATTGAAGAAGTGAAGCGAAATTCAAAAAACATAGAAATATTTAGTTTTTTTATGGCTTTACGGCATTCTCCAAGGGTTTACTACATAAGTTTCTGTTTTTACATATGTGCGTCATGTTATCTAACTATTATTAAAGTTTTAATCCGATTTGACGGTTCTTTGTTAAAGATATTATTGCGATGTGGCAGGCCTGTCACAATCATGATTCAGGAACATATCTTCGTTTTTAAGCGAATTAGCCTAATTAAATGTTTTCTTTGTTTTAATTGGCACACAGTGGCTATCGGTCCAATGTTTTACCAAATTTGATTAATATTTAAGCTGCCGTTCAAGCGCTATGCCCCAAAAAAGTTAATTTTTTAGAATAAAATACCGTTTTGGGTTTGGACGTTAGGTGAATTTCCCTGGATTTATCACCCAAAATGTTAGTTTCTTCATATCTAGACCATATTGTCTAACAGAACACAAAATTTTATTGCGATTCCATTCCTCGTTTTAATAGATGTCGGGGCGACATTTTGATATTTAAATATCTAGACCATGTTGTCTAATAAATGTTAAACTTTCATTGCGATTCCATTACTCCTATTGTTAGATGTAGGGGCGACATGGCATGATTGTCAAAATGCTGATTTAGAAACAAAGTCTTATTTTTACGGTATTTCCCTATGTATTTTATTAAGTTTAAAGTTTACGAACGAGGACGATATCTTGTTGAATATAATGGCCAAGCAAAGGAGCTGTCAAATTTAACTTGCAGTGAAAATCCTAATATTTCTCGTCTTCTGTCGGAAGGTGGTCCTATCATAGCTATATGTCTTGCACTCGAAGTTTGGAGTACAACGCCACCAACTTTACACCAGGCGACGCAACGTTCGAAATTAAAGCAAAGAAAAAGAAAGCGGAACTAATTCGTCGGCAACTGAAGTCTGGTTTGATGCTTAACTCTTTCCGTCCCAACTCGCCATATATGGCGAGTTGGTGAGAAAACATGGTATCCCGCCTGTACATAAATGAATGCAAATCTAAAAAACGATTTCTCTGCAATGCGTAATGGTAGAGAACTTGCCGAGAAGCTCTTTTTGTTAAGCAAGTCTTTCTTTACATTCTCTGTGAATTTCGTGCCGTTGAGAAAAAAAGGAGAGCGTTGGTGACGTTTTCGCAGCAGGCGTTTATGCTTCGTGTTCACCAAAGCATGAATCCAGCTGGGCCTGCTGAGCGCACGATAAAGAAAAAGGCGGCGAGACTAGCTAGTTCGGTGTGCCCGCCCTGCTTTGAAGAATATTGGATATAGTATTTGTGTTTGTTTGCTTTTGTATGCCCTTTTTACACTTCCTTCACTGTTCTTATTTATACTTTTTACTATTTTAGTTCTACAAAACTAAAAACTTCAATGCGTTTTGGTTCAATTTTTCATAATATAGTTAGAATAAAGGAAAATTTCAATTAGGAATAGTAAAAAAACTACTGAAGATACAAATACAGTTCAAATTTTCCTGAGTACAAAAACTATTAGACAATCTACATTCCAATTTTCATATCATTTGGGCATACCAATAATTAGTGAGTATTTCGTTTGTCAGTGCACCTCAAAATTTTCAAAGTCGAGCAGAATTTTCTTTACATAAAAAGTGGTGTTCACTAAAGTTTACATAATATATTCTTTATTGGAGGTAGATTCTAGGTGTGCGGTTTGTTTAAAAGAGGGATAAATTAATTATCTTTCCAACCATACTAAATATTAAATCATAGCATAAATTTGAGAAAAACTGCTAATTTGAAAATGACCAAAAATTGTAAAAAAAACACTGCGGGACAGCATGTTTAAATTAATGCATTTGGCCGGGAGTGAAAGAGTTAAAACATGCAATCTGAAGTTCGTGCGATCATAGAACAACATACGAAAGAACTTACCAATTTTGAAATCATTTCTTTGACAGGTCAGTTACCAATCCATTTCTCTACACTTATCTCTAAACCCATTTATCATATTGATTTTCTGACATTAAAGTTAATCTGACACACATTTCTATCACAGAAAATGATATGTTTGTCCTGTAGCAGCGCTCTGCTTTGGGACGGGTGATAAGCAGGATAAGACAAGAGGTGAACAGAGGTTAGGTATTTTATTAGGTATTTACGCAAGGTGCAGGCAGGACGAGCGCTGTACACAGGGCATACCTTAGGTGGGAAGAGTTACAGTTGAGAGAGCGGCTAGTCCAAGGGAGGACGAACCGAATTCTCACTCTGATATTATGAAATCTTATACAGTTTGTATAAGACACATAACAGGAAACACACGTTTGTATACACGAAGCTTGGACGGCGTTAAACAGAACGCGGAAAAATATTTCATCGACTGGGCTGTCGAAAACAGGAAATTAATTCGTGACTTCCCATGCACAATATATGGACACGTGGCATAGCGATTGTTAAAATATATAGAAATACAGTTATAAACGTGTGGGATTCCCACAGTCTGACAGTGTGAAAACACAAAAGGACTTAGCATATAGGTAATCGTCACCTCGTGCCCATCGTTGTTTTATCTGAGCTATTGCAATGTATTGTGCATGATTGATTGAGTCGTTCCTTCAATTTGGTAGAATCTATTATTATTCCAGCAATGGATAATTTAGGACCACATCTGCCAAGTGCCTTACTTACAACGATACCGTTTAAAAAGAGGTGTGTTCTCTATTCTATAACCCGTTCTTTTACCCATTGATTTTACCTACGTCATCCTTAAAAAGTAGTGTATTGCCGGCTTTCACGATTTACTTATGGCAGGAATTTCATCCATTTAGAATTAAAACAACGAGATGGCAAATTATTGACATTCATGAACCTATTAATCCATATATGCGGTATATGCTATGCAATATGTATGGTTTATTTGCAAATATTGTAATTTCACATAATTGGTAGAAGGTGACACTGCAGTACCGAGAAAAAGGAATCTCAAGACTAAAGATTTGGAGATGAAAAATTCCTTGATATTTGCGAACGATACAACAACACTCGGTAAAGGTCCCATCTGCAGAAGCAGGCCTAGCGATAAATATTGGTGAGTTATTATGGGCTCGCTTACGATACGATCGGGACATAGTGTTTTCCATACAGGCGTGTGTGTCATGTCGCCTACTCTTCAGTAAAGAAATGTTTGTCAAATCAGGTTGAAACTAGCATTAATGCTAACTAAGATGATTTACAACCATTATTTTATTTAAAAATTGAGAGGAATTTCGGACATGCCAAAAATATAAACGAGAATCTTCTTTTTGGCACCGGTTCATTGTATTCACAAAGTGAATATGTTAATGATTGTGGATACTTGTGCACCTAGAACATTTAATATATTTATTAATGGTTTAATATATGTCGCGATAAACTACGTTTATTCATTCATTGTATATTACTTGTCGAGTTATATGATAACTTTACACTCTCGTTGGATTTCCAATTCTATTTCAGCTTTGCCCATACCATAACCTATTAACACATTTGGTCAATCCGAACAAATACGTTGGACCAAGAAATATTGTGCTACGAGTTAGTCTGACGGTTAAGTGCGTCCCCTTTCAATCGAAAGTTTGCAGATTTGAAACTGGTCGCTAGCTAGTCGGTTGTTTCCGTGGGCAAGACACTTTACGGACATTGCCTGAACCCAGCGGATTAATGGGTTCTACCAAATTGAAGGAACGTGTTTATCATACACAACACACTGCAATAGCTCCGGTAACCCGGCGGTGGGCGCGATGTGATCTAACGAATGCCCGTGAGTTTAATCCACTTGGTTTTCCCATTCAAGGGGATAAACATGAATATCTTAAAATTCCTATTATGGAGCATTGTGTGGTGATGGGGAATCCCCGCGTGGATTAATGGATGTTGGTTGGTGGTTATTACATTAGTATCATATTCTGCTGTAAGTTTACAATATAAGAACAACAAATTGATTTTAATCAAAATGTTGATAATCTGGTACTTCGTATGTATGTGTGGACAACATATAGTGAAGCACAGTCACCGGAAATTCCATTTCAGTGCCGTTCAGTGCGTCCTTCGCCTTTCAATCGAAAGGTTGCAGGTTCGAAACTGGTTGCTAGCTAGTAGGTTGTGTCCTTGGGCAAGGTTAACGAAAAGAACATTAACGCAGAATGAATTAATCGGTTTTACCTAAACTAAAAGAACGACTTAATCTTACACAACACGTTTCAATATCTCTGAAAACGTGACCATGGGTTCGAAGTAACCATTCAACCAGACCAAGTAAAACGCCCCCTATTGCGTAATCGTGGGAAAATATGGCGCGTTTTCGGATTTTCCAAATTAAAATATGAATATGCAAAATTTCCACTGTCCGAACACAAAACGCTATTAGTACGACGTTGCAGCTTGGTTTATAAGTCCTTCCGCGCGACATATATTACAATGAGTTTTCGTATTTCAGAAATCAACAAGATAGTCCAACCTGAAGCAAAACACCCAATTCATATCGGTCGGTTTGAAATATTATTTTCACTCAGCAGTCGAGGAAGTAAGGTTTGTTGCCTCAAATCTATTTGTTTCTATTGGTTTACACGCTGTCATGGATATGATGCAACTGGACCGTGAACAAAGTCATCTGCGACTGTAATGCGACGGGTTCAGGCAATGTCCGTAAAGGGCTATGGAAGGACACAACCAATAGCTAGCAACTAGTTTCGTAGATTAAACCTTTCGATGGAAAGGCGACACACTTAACAGCCAGACTACCGGCCGCAGCCTTCTGATTAAACTCATTAATCCACTGGGTATCCAAGGATACAACCGAATAGCTAGCGATCAGTTATAAAAAGTTTGACTGAAAGGCGTCTCACCAATCCACCAAGCTAATGTCGGATTTCTAATTTTAAACCCTTAATTTTTCACGGTGTTTGGTAGAATTCACAGATCCAGCCTTAAATTTCAGATTCGAAGACTTTTCGACTTTTTATCCGTGGATTGCGAACAATAGGCAGCATTTTATACAGAAGAAATATTTGCAGACAAGTTCCCTACAAAGTTGACGGATGGTTCAAATTTCTACGTAAGTTTTGAGCTCATATATTAGCGAATACTTGTAAGGCAATTTCAAATCAATCACCTAATTAAATAAAAACAAATAATCGAAAACCCGTAATAAAGCAACACACTGTGATGTCTCCGCTGGAAGCTGTTTGGACATCGTAGTTTTCTGACTACTTGTTTAAGCTTTCTATTACAATATTGACATAAAATTAGGACATGATAATCAAAGTATGGTAACTAGCGATTGTATAGGATCGAATCAGGTATTAACCTCATAAATGTGAAAGCACCAACCAAATATACTAATGCGCCGCTCGGGTCACCCGGTCGTGGGCGCAAAGTAAAATCTTGCCCGAGTGTTCATCACATTACGTTTTTCATCCACGAAACCATGAACATCGTGTACCTGGAATGGTCTTGATATATAAACTCTTACACTTTAGTTTTCCTGTCCTTTACCTGAATTGACTTAGGCACCTTACTTTACAGGGTTGTGAGTGTGGGTGTCTTCATCGGTTGTTTCTTGCTGGCCATTATAGTTCTGCTGTGGATGGGATACCACAGAGCAAGAACGCTACGTAATCAGAAGACGAAAAACATAATCCTAAATTATTATTTTGCATCCTACCATCCGAACTTCGCAACGCAGTCTTCAATTTACTCCTACCCAGTTTAGCATCCTTCTGTGGTAGAGAAATACCATCAAGACAACCATATGTTTTTGAATATACGATCGTAGTTTAAGCTTTAATACCTATTTTTGTTGAATATTTTTTGAATGAACCATAATAGCCTTACTGGGCCTGGTTAGGATAATAGGATGGGATATTCATGTTTATCCCCGTGAATGGGAAAACCAAGGGGGTTAAACACACGGGCAATCGTCAGATCACCTTACGCCCACCGTCGGGTTACCGGAGCTATTACAGTGTGTTGTATATGATAGACACGTTGCTTCAATTTGGTAGAACCCGTTAATTCATTGGGTTCAGGCAATGTCCGTAAAGTGCCTTGCCCAAGGACACAACCGATTAGCTAGCAACCAGTTTCGCACCTGGTACCTTTTGGTTGAAAGGCGACGCACTTAACCGCTAGACCAACCGGCCGGGACAAATAGGATGATTGACCAGTTAGAATTTAGATCATTTGTATATTCAGCAGTTTATTGCGCGCAGGAGACCAAAGTTATACTGGCACTATAATCGGGTATATGGGCAAGCCACGTCAGGCTCAAGGTCACAGAGAACAACAAAGTCACGTGATTGAACATAAAATTAGTCAACCGAAAAATGACGTCATCAATACGAAATAAATACACAACGGGTAGCACGTCCTAACGTCAACCGAGAGGTTGTGGAATCGAAACCAGTCAAGAGCTATTTGGTCGTCAAATATTCACCAAGAAGTTTAATGGAATGAACAAAGCGTCTTCATCGGCATTAACTGCATTAATCATAGTCAGCCGACTGAGAGTGCAGCATAAGCTGGAAGATTTTCCCTGTGTGGTAACTCCCTATGTGGTAGCATTACAGAAGATATGTAGAGTTTCAGCTGCCTTTTCCTTCCTCTTACGTTTACCTTATCCCCGAACGCGCTTACCAATCCCGAGGTTTCAAAGACATTTTGTTGACAATGTATTACAAAAAACGCATCATCTTTTTTCGATGCGAAGGTTGATTTTGGAAACTTCGCTTCCTTGGTTTAAATACTAAATCGCCAGTAGTGGGCGTATGTGCTTCTATTGACGTCATATTAATCGTCATGTGCGTCAACCCATCCGCGTGTTCGACGCTTTGCGGACAGTCTTTACGTTTGTGCGATGTTTTGCCGCAAATGTGGCAACCGTCACACCACTCGGTGCGGCACGTATGTTCTGGTGGTTGGCACCTACTGCATGTCACACAGTGTTTACGACCTGCATGGAGTTTGACTTAATATCTGCGTGCATTGATCAAATATACAAAACTTCATTTGTAATATAATATTAACGTATGGTATTGAAACATGACCCAAAGGCAGCAGCAGTGCCTCCATCGATAATGTGTTCGGTAGATATCAAACCCGTACTTTCTGATTTGGGAACCTTACTCCAACACTGAATAACTTTGTGGGTTAGTTTGGTTGTGTTCTTCGGCAAGTCACTTAGCGAACGATGCTTGAACCCAGCGGATTAATAAACAATTTACTGTTTCAGTCTCTTTCTTAGTCCACCAGGCTGTTTTTTTACGCACGCAAACAAACTCTGAAATTTCTTAGTTGTGTAACTGTAGCTTATCGCTCTCAAAAATAGTGAAACGGCATAGCACATAATCTTTCTACAATTATCTGTTTTACTCATCTGTTCCTGAGAAATTAAAATACGTTCCAGAAAAGCTTTAAACTGCACGTCTTGGCAACTTCTAGCCTCAAGATTCCTAAAATCAACTTCTCCTAATGGTCTGTTCACTTCTTTCGAAAATTCAAATTTACACATGTTCTAATAGAGTGGTTAAGTCCTTGCTTGGTTGTATCATGCAACCACCTTTTCTTTCCAGTAAGGCAATAAGAGAAGTGTCTGTCCGCTGTTCAGAAAGTAGTCCCTTAAAAAAATCTTGCAGGCCTATTTGAGAATATTTTTTCATTGATTTACGGATGACATACCCTGCCAAGTACTCAATGATATCGTGTTCTTCTTTGGAAATTCCAAACGTTTTTGTCTCTTTTGGTGCTTGTGGTTTTAAAACAATACAATTTATAATTTGCAAAAGGTGTTTAGCCGCAACTACATTACTGACACTTGCATCACAAAACAACGAAGATGCTTCGTTGCAGTATTTTGGGTAGTGAAAAACTATTTTATTTGGATCCTTGTGGCAGCTAAATTCATTGCACCACTGTTTAACTAGTTCCAATCCAGTTTCACTAAGCTTAACATCTTCGGGCAAGGCTTTTCCCAACACTGCTTTGTAAGAAACCTCATTTTGACAAAGGTTTTCAGCATTAAAAACGTAATTGATATCTTCTTCTTCAGTTGTTAACTGTTTAATTAGCTCCTCTGTCAGCTCAACCTCCCAATTAAAATCACTCTCTGCCATTTTTTACCTTTCAAAGACTAAGGAGATGTTATAGCCAGTAAGTTCTAGCCTATTCGCTAGAGTACAGTGGAAATGTTAGGGTTGGGCGGACAAAACTTCTTATTGCTGCATATTAGTAAATGGTTTGTTAAATATTTTTTTAATTTGAAAAAAATACATAAACAACCAAGTCGGTAAAACGGCTGCAGTCTTAACGTGTATACCTATCAAAACAATACCAAAGTATTGATTGTGGTAGCATTCGGTAAACAGGTACTCAAGCGTGACGGTAACAATCGGCCGAGTTCGTTACCCTTCTATCTGTAAGTTAGTATTCTATGATATAATCACACTTAGAATAGGATAGGATGTTTATGTTTAACCCCATGAATGGGAAAACCAAGGGGGTTACCACACGGGCAATCGTCAGACCACCTCGCGCCCGTCGTCGGGTTACCGGAGCTATTGCGGTGTGTTGTGTATGATTGAGACGTTTCTTCATTTTTGTTAAACACTTTGGCTCAAACTAAGACTTGCTATGAGTATTATTACATATCGACAAAATACCAAATGCATTGCTTCACCTGGTAATCCAGCATTGAAAGTGGGAGTTGCTTTGTTATCCGGTTCTCCATGAAATAAGGGAAAAGCCAAATAGTTGTGAGTAGCTGATGTCCTTGTGGAGTGATGTTAAATAACCTTCGTTTGAAATCCATTTGAGAGCTGGAAAAGTTGAGGATATGAAAATTGGAAATCATGTGGAAGTGATGCAACAATGAAAATTGGCAGAACACCCAGTGCATGTTAGGTTACAGAAGATATCGCTTTTTATAGTTTTTATTGATCAGGAGATGTATTTAACAAGGACATAACCAACTACCTAGCAGTTGTTAAATATTTTTACAATTCCTATTTGACAGGGTCTTAAATGAAAATGTCCGACCAATATACGCAACCTGAGAAATAGATAAAGGAATATAATATTCACGGTTATCCATGTAAATGCGAAACTACAGGGTTTGTTTTCCATAGATAATTGTAGATTATCTTAAAGTTTTCTACTTTAATTTAACAGTTTAATCCACCAGGTTCGGACAATGTTCACTGCCTTGTCCACGGACACAACCAACTATTCAAGACTCTGGTTTTGATCCAACAAACTTTCGTCTGAAGCCCCAACCCACTGATCTAACCCACCGGACAAAACAATATCAAAACGAACGTAGTGAATCATCCAACATACAAGATTGATTTGCACCAAACCAGGTCAAGTATAAACACCGTTACCACCTACTTTCACAAACGCAATCTACAAGACCGCCGAATGGGGGGTCGACCACAATCGCGATGTTTTCAAACTTCTTCGCGAGTTTCAAAAATAATTCAAATGAAGATTTTGATTCGTTGTTAAAGAAGAATTGATTAAACATGTTGAATCGGCAAAACTCTTGGTTCGTCCAAACCATTTCCTGCAACGAGTTTCGAACTTCAATCAAATCCTCACAAATCCAGGGAATTTTACCCACATATCGCTGATCGATGTCCAGCAGAATGCTCATCATCCTTTCTGTGTGCATTGATTGCACATGTTCATGTAATCGTGGCATCCCAATACATACGACATGCGTGATACCTTGCGTCGATAATATATTGTGGATGAATTCCGGGCATTTCGCACTCAGGAAGTATTGCTGGTGGGAGATAAGTGGTTCAAACAGGGGAGGAAGGAAGATTATGTTCATTGATTTGGCTATCAATCACAGACAGCTCAACTACAGTCGGTTAATGCACAATTACTCTGGTTGCACTAATGTTTGAGAAGTTTTTCCATAGTAATGGCTGCCAAGAGTTGCTTTCTCACAGCGTGAGTCCCGGTATCCTCCACAGCAGACAAGAGTGTGGATGACGGGTTACGACGATCGTTCTCACTTATGTTCCTCTTCAGCTTATGTCCGCCATGCGATTGCATTGACTCCTTGTCACCCAGTATGAACTGTGGATCCAAAGTTAATAGGACCGAAAATCCATGAAGGTGTGCGAGACAGAATTTACTCTTGCAAATAAAAAACAAATTAACGATCACCGCCACCGATTTCTATTCAACTGGCGTATAGGGGAATAAAAACAAATCCTCATCGTTGTGATGGTTTCATTATAAACATGGCGTATTTACTTCCGTTACTCGCATGAGCTTCCACATGCATTCATACTCGCCCGAAATTTAATGGATTTTTGGCCCTGATTATGCTAGCTGGATATACTGTAGTACTGATGTCTGATGTATGATATGGATCTAGAATGACCATGTTTATCCCTGTGTAAGGGACAGTGCAGAGATTAAATAGCCAAAACGTCTTCCCCACAGTCAGATGTATAGAAAGAACCAACCAGAACTCACAGTTTGGCAGGTTAAGCAGAAAGTTTGGGAATCAATGACATTATCGTGCAATTGTGTGACTCTCCCAACCATACTTTTCACACTGTGTTTCTAAATGGGATAGAATATTGTTATTCCCAGGAGATAAAAGGGCGGATGGATCTTTAATACAGGTATTGTAGTCCACAGTCGGGGTATTTCAGTTTCTGTTTATTGCATTGTGTAAAAACACAACCGACTAGATAGTGGCTGGTTTTGAACCTGTCACCTATGTGCTGATAGCTACACATGCTATGAACTGAACAAAATAGACAATTATAAACAAATCTGAAACTATGGTTGCTTTATATGAAATGGACCACATGACTAACTGAAGAGGGGTAAACTCATCTAAGATAACAAAACAGCAAGCTTAGACTAAGTCTAATAAGTCACTTATGGATGCATTGGGAACATAGCAGGGACAGGACTTTATGGCTGAGATTAAATTAAGCTGGTTTTATCAATCATAATCCATATGAATACATATATACTGCAGAATCTCTCAACGCGACGGGTCGATTTTAAAATGTAATCGGAAAAACTACTGCCAACCAACATTTGCTATCTGGCTCGACTTTCAGCCGATGGGTTGCGTGATCGAAACTGGTAACTAGAGAGTAGGTTGTGTCCTTAACGGATATTGCATGAACTTAGTGTAGTAATGGGTTCTACCAAATTATGGTACCGTGTGAATCAAACACAACACACTGCAATAGCTTGCTATTCTTACTCTAAATGTATTATGTTGTATGAGAATGGTTTGAACCAACAATTCGGCCACACGACCAAACCAACTAGAAAGAGACTTTTAATTATAATGGTCAGGCTATTATGTTAAAGGACAATCTTGTAACATAGGTTTCAATCTGACTGGTAATTCTGACTAATACGTTTTTTTTATTTCAGAAACAGTAAATTCTTTTAAATATAATAAATAAGGCGGTTTGGGAACAAAATTTGCTACAAGCAACAGAGAAATTGCAATATTATAAAGGGCGTCGTCATAAAAGGCATCATATTAAAATATACGGGATACACCGCTATAAAACAGCATGTATATCAGAGTGTAACATTCGATAATCTATAGATGTTAAAAGTAAGATATTTTTTCTCCTCCTTGACTTTCGCACAATGTGTATGAACGACAAATACCATGCGAATGAGACAACAATGTTACCCAACGTCATCAATTCTAAATAAATTATCACATCGGAACAAATTAAGGAATGATATCCATACAGAGAAGGTGGCCAGTCTCTTGTGGATAAAATAAATATATCTCTGCCATTATTATTTCGCTTCTCGTAATCTATTGAATATCTATCACAATAACACGATTGCGAAACTGGTTCAAGTATTACGTCATTCAACGCAATTCGATCTTGCGGTCCAGCTTTCACCTTAACCACAGCATAGGTGTTGGGTAAAGTTGCACATTCTGATTGGTTCGATGGTGACCTGTCATCCGAGAGAAGCCGGTCAAAGTGTCGGTAGGTGGCGGTAGTGATGAAACGAGCCTCTCTGAAAGTGACGATTGAAGCTGCCAGAATGAAGGCGGAAACCGCGAAACACGAGATGCTCTGGAATAATAGACGTTTGGGTTACGTTATTCGTCTTCATCCCTAGATATGTGGAACGCAGTTGTATGGTCATGTCGAATCTTGTCAAACCCTACACCGGTTCGAGATATTTCTTTTACCGAACCAAGTTTCGAACCATGATAGACTCGGCACGTTCTTGTATAAGTCGATCTATGTATTAGTCGCGTTAACCCTTCGGTCACACGACCGTAATTGTTAGATTGTTAGTAGCTTACAAAAGTTGAACAAATCAGACAATTGTCGCTTTATTACCTATACATAAACATTTACCAGTAATTAGCTATTACAACTTTTAAATTAAAAACTGTCTTAAAAGGTCAGAAATTTTCATCGGATTAGATCGTCGTAGTTTTTTCATTCCCCGATAAGCCTTGTAATTATCGGATTAATTAACTTAAACAGACAAGCGGCTTTTGAGTCTAAATTGTTACAACAATCCAATCCACAATGCTATTACCCTTCAAACTTTACAAACCCACCAATACTGAACACCTATAGAAAACTAACCAAGCGCCGACTCAATAGGTAGCTCACTTCAATCTTCAATGGCCCGGCATCGTAATTCAGGCGCAAAAATACAATAGCTTTCACACGATATGATAAATCGGTTCTTTAACGATGCGCATCGATATGCGGATTATCGGTAACATCAGCTTCGGTATGCACTATTTATATTTAATAAACAAATTTTATAGTTCGCGTCCATTTATATTTGTTTCTGCTTATAAACAAACTGCAGCTTGTAACAAATGTCGTTTTCCGTTTCTTCCCGTTTTCCGATTTATTATCAAAGGTCCTTCTTCGTATTTTCATCGTGGAAACAAAAAAACAAACTAAAATAATTAATATTATGGGTTTTACTGTGAATTCGAGGCATCCAATTATGTTACAATAGGCAGCACAAGACCAAAGGTATTAAAAACACAGATTCATAACTATTTGAACAGAACATTACATACCTTCCATGAGCATTTCCCCACGTTCCTGAGCATTTCGGCTTCAACTATAATTTAATCGTCCACACCTACTTAAATACATAGGATAGGATATTCATGTTTATCCCCGTGAATGGGAAAACCCCAGGGGTTATCACACGGGCAATCGTCAGATCACCTCGCGCCCATCGTCGGGTTCCGGAGCTATTGCAGTGTGTTGTATGTGATAGACATGTTCCTTCAATTTGGTAGAACCCATTAATCCGCTGGGTTCAGGCAATTTCCGTAAAGTGCCTTGCCCAAGAACACAACCGACTAGCTAGCGACCAGTTTCGCACCTGCAACCTTTCGATTGAAAGGCGACGCACTTAACCGCTAGACCATCGGGCCGGATGAAAGATGTGCACTGCCCGGGAATCGAACCCGGGTCGCAAGAATGGGAATCTTGCATGATACCATTACACCAGCAGTGCAAACATGCACCTAATGATCTATCAATCGTAGAAGTATTATTAATTATAGGAAAACCAGCACCTAACCGGTATACACAACCCTTCACTACGTCGTAAAACTTTTATGACGTCTCAGACAGTTGTGGCATCTAATGTAAATATACCATCCTTGTAAACGTGACGGTTACTAATTTTGGCAATTAAGATGTCCATGATATTTTATACACGAAACATCATCTGGCCAAATTTAAACCGAAGTGATTTTTTTAGAGTCCTTTACTTTTAGTTGGAATGACAAAAACGTCAGCTTTTTCCAATATATAAACTTAAAAAGGGGGCTAAATATGCAAATGTCCTCATTTCTAATCATAAAACTTCGTTGTGCAAAATAAAAATAACTGAGCTGGACTGAAAGAAGGAAAATCGGAAAGGAGAGAAACTAGTCACTAAAATTATGGAAACTAATCTAACTCTGTCCCAAAGACAAATCGAAAACCCAAACTAACCCTGACTTTAACCCAAGCGCTTACAATAACCTTAATGTCATAATCTTCATTTTAATGTGCAGTTTCCCTTCTTTTCTCCCTTATTTATTCAATTCCTTGCATTTCCATATTCTTAACCATTTCGCTGCTTGTTTTAAAGTTGACATCGCATTTCCGTGGCGGAACATCGCGTACTATGCGGTTAGAAAGGAAGAGAATCACTGCACTGGCCACTAGAACTGATGTTACGCGCCTTAGAATATCCCAGTATACAATATTTCTTTCACCGGAACATTTGATCGACCACACTTGAGTGAAACTGAATGGTTCCTACAACTAGGCGGGAAGTTATGGTCGATTATATGCATAAGATGTGCATACTTGAGCACATTTAAGCTATATCGTTTAGTTTCGTAATACAGACCGATTCCATACATACGCTGGCTAACTCGATGGCTTTTTACTCAAAACTTTCGCATCGGTCTTTTATTGATCTAGGCTTTCCCGCTTTGGCCGAAATATGGTCCTCACAAAAAGAAACGATATTTGCCCAGCAAATACCTTCTTGTTTTGTCAAAATACTCGTAAATCTAAGTGTAGACTCTGTGCTCAAAAGTTGATCGCAACTGTCAATAGTAATCTACATAAACAAAATGCACTGAAACAGCGAATACATAACCGTAATGTGCTACACTTTATATGCGACAATAATATATCTCTCACTTCCGATCACAGTAACGCGACGCCAAAGGAAATGATATTAAGCTCGTTGCAGTAAGTGAATAGTTACACCGAAATGTAAAAATTGGAAAAGTTTATGAACTTAAATACAGAACAACACATTGCAACTATGACTGCTCTCCTTTGAGCGTATGTACACTACACAGAGAGATACATCACACATTTGTGTTATTGTTTTTCGTAGAAAGAAATTGCCGCTCACCGTCTGCCAATTAACAGCTTACCGGGCTGTTAATGTTCAGATCACTTTAGATACAAGCGTTGTACTTTCTAAACTTTCCGTTACCGTTAGATTATAAAACATTGCTGCGTCGTAAACACGAAAAGGAAACTTAAGAGAAAGCTGCAAGGATCAAAACAATTTCAAATGAAAAACTTGTGAATGGACGAAACGGTCGTGTGACCAAACTCTGAGTGCCACAAAGTGAAATACAACTTAAAGCTACGCACCTAATACATGTTCATTACCATGCTTAGTAATGAAATTAAGAAAAATCCTGGATAAAAGGAGCTGTTATCTAAGCAATTAATTTTCGCAAACTTTATACAGCAGATGCTTGAAAATGGTTATGAGACTAAGATACAAGAATAACTGCAAACAGAACTGTTAGGATAGGATATTTATGTTTATCCCCGTGAATGGGGAAACCAACGGGGTTAACACACGGGCAATCGCCAAATCACCTCGCGCCCACCGTCGAGTTACCGGAGCTATTGCAGAGTGTTTTATATTATAGACACGTTCCTTTAATTTGGTAGAACCCATTAATCCGCTGGGTTTAGGCAATGTCCGTGAATTTCCTTGCCCAGGAACACCACCGACTAGCTATAAGTTTCGCACCAGCAACCTTTCGACTCGAAAGGCGCCGCACCTATAACATTATACCAACCAGCCGTTTTTACTATGACAAAGGCATCTAGTGACCCAATTACACTTGGTATATTTTATACGTGATGTGTATGTGTTGTGTCTAGGCAGACATTCTGTAAAACAAGTGCATTATTGTGGGTTACAACATTAAAAAAGAACAACATTTGACATGTTGGTGCGGTTTAGTATAACCTGCATGTCGTTGTATTTCTAAGCTAATCAGTCTCGTGGCGGTCGCGGTGGAAGTCCCACCCTAACCGTGGTACCGCGACAACCTCTTAAATGGCTGTAATGGTTTGTCGGTCTACTGAAAATAACTTTACAGATTGTGGATTTATCAGACTCTTATTTAGTTATTTATACATTGGTGGGATCTTATATCCCATCCCCGACGTGTTTGTGCGATGTTATTGTAGTGTTCCAAATTCCTAGCTTTACGATTTGTCGTCAAAAAGACAATTTCACGGTCGGTGGATGGTATTGCAGGACGCTCCTTCGCTGCTCTGGTTTGTTGAGATTGATTCAATACAAAGTTGGGAGAATGGAAGGGTGGAGCAATGTCATCTATGACTTCAATGTGCCAATTCTGGTTGGACAGTATCGTTTAGTGAAGGGAGATCAAGAAGAATTATGGAAACGTGGTATAAGCACATTCATGTGTGACTGAAGACTGACGATATAATTCCAGCGCATATGACACGCGGTGTGGTCCGGGCCACCATTCACTACCATAGAGAAGTAATCAGATCCGCCACACCTTGGGTGAAAGTGGTTTCTACTTTTATTTGCTGAGCACCAACTTGAATAGAATCATATTGGGGGAACCACATCGATATTTAACGCAAATTCGCCATGCAACGTACCTTGCTGAAGAAGACGAACAACACAAGTTCTCAGTCAAACTTTTTATTGAAGACTGGCTAATAAGAATCCGTATTTACACATGTTGTTTCTTTTACATGACTTTGGTGGCACTGGGTAAATTATACTCCAGAAAAGCCATAATCTGCAGATTGTTCGTTTTGTCCAACATGTGTGGGAACATTAGCATCTTTATACTAATACAAGTTGAAAATAAAACAAACAAAAACGGAGTTTAATTGCCTATTATGGCAATGTCACCATACCTTTATAACACATCTTGATTTATATATTCTATTTATTTTATGTACATTCAGCTCAGCATTTTAAAATCAAACTTTATCCACTAGAGGAGAGAAAGCGCACGCAATTTCTATCGGATAAAAATAAATCGCAAATTGTACGTTCGTGTGGCCGAATGGTTGACGCGATCCATACATATACTGACTTCTGTACATAAACGGACCGGCACATCATGTAATCAAAACTCTGAACGTTAAAATACAAATACAGCGTTGCAATAACCACAATCTAAAGTCAAAACATTACACGTCAGTAAAATCACAACATAAAAATGAACACTCGACCACTACACCCAGGGCCATTTTGCCTAACCTCCCCTTACAACCGGTAAATACAATTCACATAATACTCAGTGAAGCATTTCTTTGATTTTTAACTGCTCGCACGCACAAATGCTTGAGTTGTACCAGCCTAATTAACCGCCATCAAGTACCTGCTTTGTACATTATTACGCCGGCTTTTGTTGGGCTGAATTTAAGACTCTCCCGCACGTGCTGAATCGGTGCCCGAGCTCGATGAACTTGATGACGGAGCGGCACGATTCGGTACTGCGGGAGATCCTTAGACATGTTGATCGGACCCGCTTCCCCGTGATCTCGATCGATCGGACGGTGCCAGAACACGTGGCGGCCACTGGCGAGGCATTAAGGCGGTCTCGACCCCACACAAAATAGAAGCTTGTGGAGAAGGCTGTAAAGCAACACGGCCGTGTGGACAAATGGTTAACTGCGACCGATATATATATATACCGACTACGATACAAAAACGATACCTGTGTCGATCCCATCATGGGTTCGAAACTTAGCTTGGTAAAAAAGGCTGTGAACGAACTTTACAAAGTTTCCACGGACTGTGCGGCAACATAGAGCCTCCACTGCCACGCCGTACTCGTGGAAGTTATAAAGTAGGAATATTATTGAAAAGTCGAGTGAGTTAGAATATCTTTGAAAATACATCGTAAAACACTTCAAGAAAACAAAATTCAAACAAAACTGCTGAAGGAGGTATCTTTTTAACGCGCTTAATTGGCGCAATTACGGCATTTGATGTCGCGAAGCCTTTGAAACTCAATCTATGTCTGTTTTACAATCCAATTCGCATAACAGACGAACATGAAGACAAATGGTTAGAAATCCCATCAACATCCATGATTGATGCGAAATAAGCCTTGTCACTTATCTGTTCCATCCTTGTTTGCTAATTCTTTTACTCTTTAACATTTTTTTGGTTTCTTTAACTTTTCGGTTTTTGTTCTTGACTCAGTTCTACGACCAAATCCAGAATAATCAATTTGGTTTCTGTCGTCTGCAGACTTGTAAATATTCATTTGCTTGACTTTTTCAACTTTTAATAATTTTACTCTCTTTGTACTTGTTACAGATACCAAATGTGCTTGTTAGCTTTGACGAAATATAGTTACCTACCTTTAACTTAACGAAATTTACCTGTTCTACTTTTTCTCGTTTATACCTCCAAGTTACTCAAGTATTAGTTAAAAAACAAAATGGGTTTACTTGGTAAAAATGGGTTTACTTGGTAAAAACGGGTTTACTTGGTAAAAACGGGTTTACGCGGTAAAAACGGGTTTACGCGGTAAAAACGGGTTTACGCGGTAAAAATGGGTTAACTTGGTAAAAATGGGTTTACGCGGTAAAAACGGGTTTACTTGGTAAAAACGGGTTTACTTGGTAAAAACGGGTTTACTTGGTAAAAACGGGTTTACTTGGTAAAACGGGTTTACGCGGTAAAAATGGGTTTACGCGGTAAAAATGGGTTTACGCGGTAAAAACGGGTTTACGCGGTAAAAATGGGTTTACGCGGTAAAAATGGGTTTACTTGGTAAAAATGGGTTTACTTGGTAAAAACGGGTTTACTTGGTAAAAACGGGTTTACTTGGTAAAAATGGGTTTACGCGGTAAAAATGGGTTTACTTGGTAAAAATGGGTTTACGCGGTAAAAATGGGTTTACTTGGTAAATAACCTTTACTTTGCCCTTTGACCAAATACGCCAAATATTTTTCATGCAAAGCGCCCTCATGCGAAACTTGGCCACTTAGATAGAATGTCAACTACAAATTGGAATCGTATCACGTCAATTCTGCTCGCATAGCAATCAATATAATTATTACAACGACGACTACATCGGACATTTTGGTATTTTTATATGACTGTTTATAGTATATTGACATCAAATTTGAAACGACTTTGAATAAATTTATTTCATATTATCGACTTTAAACACGGTGTTTAAAAGAGAAGACAATTCTTATAAAAGTTAATAAAGGCAGGACAAAATATTTCCATTTATGGTGGACACATATTAATTATGAAATGGTTAAATGCTCACAAGTAATGTCTAATAAAAATACTAAATGTATTTTTTCACTCTCAATGTATGGTAGGAGGAAATTATCTGACTGGAGCGTGCAAGGTTTTATGGACGGCGAGCGTCCTTGATTGGCAAAAACCTTTCCCACATTCTGTTTTTTTTTTTTTTTTTTATTGGGCGCCTGATATACACGTTTACCGGATGTCCGGCCGTACATTACAATTGCATAACATTTACACAATATTTGAAAACACATTTTGATAATTGCTAACACATTTATGACGATATTTGCGATAATTGCGAACATATTAACTGCGAAGACATTACACATAGATTGCGAAATCATTTTACCACGACAAAAACAAACAGAAAAATATGAAATACAATTATTCATCGATTTACACATTATTATATATACATTACATTATTAAAATTTGTTGTTCACAGAATTATTGATGAAAGTGGTGATGGCGCTATGGTGTTTAGAAGACGAGATATGATGGACCGATGAAGGAAGAAACATTGATTGGTGGTATCTGTGGAATTATAAGAAAATCGGCGGTAAAGGTAGTTAATTGGATTAATTTGATTAATAGTATTAGTTATAATTTATAATAATTATAATATATTTATATTTAGTAGATATGATCCAGTTACATCCCTTGCTTGAGACGAGCTTTATTTAGTGAATTAACACCAAAAAATATATACACATGTGCATGAACAGTAAAGAGTGGCATGAGTTAAATATTTTATAGTTAAAAATTATGTTAAATAACAGTAATATTCCGATTTCAAATTTCGTCCATTCTTATATTTGGCAAAATTTGAAATGATTTTTTAACAAATTCGATAGTTTCTCTGACACACCATTTTCGGACATAAATGCCAAACTTGTTTTTAACTATCCATAATGCTTTTCGGACAAATTCTCCATTGTGCCAACAGTAAGTATTTTTAATATCTAAATATTTCTTATAATTAATTATATGTAATTTTTCCATTGTTAATAGTTTTATTATTCCAAGTTCAGTTTTCTGTTCCTTTGTCAGAACAGTTATATAATATTAATTGATTACTTAATTTACTTTTGTTGGAAAATATTTTATTAGCGTATTTATATATAAGATTTGTAAATATTTGTTTAATTATTGGACATTCCGTTAATAAGTGAATTATGTTATCATTTGGACCACGGCAGAATTTACAATTTCGTATCATTATTTTATTCTTATAAATATTGTTAAGGGAATTTCTCTTAAAAAAATCACCAAAAAAGTAACCCTTATTTGCAATTTTATAATTAATATCCCGTTCTATATTGTTAAAAAGAAATCTTATTTTATTATTGGTTAGGTTAATTTTATCCCAAGAGACTATTTTATCGTTAATTTTAATTATATTGGGCGTTATTTTTTCTTGAATTAATATTTCATATATGGGTCTAAGTTTGGCAGTTTCAAAAATAAAATCCTTATGTTTTAATTTATAAAAGTTGGTTCGGATAGTTCTATATAGCAAGTTGGGGGAGGAAGTATTTGGAGCTGAGTTAGTATATAAAATAGGATTGATAAATTTCATGGTGGAACCCAATTGAAATCTGGACCATTCGTGCCATAAAGTGTCTATTTTACTTATTTGATTTAGTTCAAAGATTCGGGAGAGTTTGGCAGAAATTATTTTGGTTTCAATATCCAGTATATTTTTTCCTCCATTTTTTGTTAAGTCTATGAGTTTACTACGCTTTATTTTTTCGATTTTACTAGGGAACCATAGGAATTGGAATATCATACTATTTATTTCTTTTATATATTTTTTACTAATGGGTATATGTTTTCCAGGGTGAAGAAACTGTGGAACAATGTGAGCGTTGATCAAATGACATTTTCCTGCAAGGGTAAGTTGACGTTGGCGGTGGATTGCGATCACACTTTGTATGCCTTTTTTTGATTTTTCCCAATTTTTATTTTCGCAATCATGTTTAAAACTAAAATGAATTCCCAATATTTTAATTACTTCAACATTATTATTTCCCATATTTAGCTTATTAATATACCCATCTAATTTTTGATCATTGGACAGAAATTGAGTTTTATTCTTATTAATTATTTGCCCCGACGCCTTTTCGTATTCCCCGAGTTCATATTTTATTTTTGGTAGGCTATTAATATCCCCAATTAAAAAAGTTACGTCATCGGCATATTGTTCTAATTTATAATTTACTGGTCCTAGTTTATATCCTTTAATTAATGGATTTTTATTAATTTTTTTTGTAAGTGCATCCACGCCAATTAAGAAAAGGGACATGCTGGTGGGACAGCCTTGCCGAATACCTCTTTTTATTGTTATTTCTTTTGTGAAGGCACCGTTGATTTCCATTTTACTAGTTATTTTAATATATAATATTTTAATGAGGTCGATAAGATATTGGGGTATTTTTAATTTATGCAGGATTTTAAAAATAAAATTATGGTCAATTCTGTCCAAAGCTTTTTCATAATCTATGGACATTAATGTTAGATTTTTTTTCAAGTGTTTGGCAGAGTCTATTGCGCTTTGTAAATTGTATATACATTGATCTATTGTTCTTTGAGTAATTCCACATTTTTGATTACTGCTTATTATTCTTGCTAATATTATATTTAGTCTGTTATTTATTATTTTACTTAGAATTTTATAATCAGTCGTTAACAATGATATGGGCCTCCAATTCCGTAAATCGTTTTTATCCCCATTTTTATATATAAGCTTAACAATTGCTGTCCGCATTGTTTTAGGCATTATTTTAGTAAATATTAAATTGTTGTACAACTCTGCCAAATCACTAATAAAAAAATCGTCCATTTTTTTGTAAAATTCAGATGTTATTCCATCAATACCAGGTGAGCTATTTTTATTAAAATTACTTATTGCTACTTTAATTTCATTGTTGTTAATTGGTTGATTAAGTGATTTAAATTCGTCGTCATTGATGTTAATAGGTTTAATATGACTTAGGTATTTATCTTAATTTTCTGTTCTTGGAGTGAAGCCCCACAGATTGTTATAAAATCTATAAATTTCTTCCAGGGTTTCTTGCGGATTTTGGGTAAGTTCATTGTTATTATTTTTAACTTTATATATTACGTCTCTTCTTTGTTTTATCGTTTCGAAATGAAAAAAATCCCGGTTAAGCGTTTCTTCTTGTTCAATTTCTTTTACTCTAGATCTAATCAGTGCCCCGCGATTAATTTGTAGTTCATAGGCTTTAACATTATTTTCAAGAGTTATTAAATTATAGTTATGAGATGGAATGGTATTATCTTTATCCATTTTTTCTAATTGAGTCACCGATTGAAAATATCTTTCCTTTTCCCATTTTCTTTTTATCTGCGAATAGTGTTGTATTTCATTTTTTATCATTAACTTACCCTTTTCCCACCAGGTTTCGATTTTTCCGTATTTCCGCTTTTGCCTTTTCCACAGTTTCCACCGAATGTTTATTATTTCCATTATATCATTATTTTTAATTACAGAGTTATTAATTTTATAGAAAGATGGACCCCATTTTTTATATGAATGTAAATTAAATTTTATTATGGGGCAATTATTGTGATCGGAGAAAAAATTCCGTATATATTTAATATCGTTTATATTTTTCATTGCAGGACGATTGGCATAGAAGCGATCTAGACGTGATGACTTATTTTCTACGATACGGGTAAATACTATTTCATTATTTTTTAGTTTTCTATGCACATCAACTACATCATATTCTTTTTCTATTTCAATCCATTTTTTTCGGTCAATATTGTTTTTCCGGATAAAATTTCTTTCTTTATCAATATTACTAAGCACCATATTAAAATCTCCCGTTAATATATTTTGTTCGTTAATGTTATTTGTTATATTGGCATGAATAATAGCTATCTGCTCTTTCGTTCTATTATTTGATACCAATTAGCACCCGATGATAGATAAATATTGAATATGTTAATAATTTTATTTCTATTATATAGAGTTATTTGATTTATATAATTATTTATTATTATTTTATGACTTACTTTATACTTAGAAAAAAGATGATTTTTTACTAAAATCCCAGTTCCTTGTTTGAAATATCAAGTTTCGTTATTCATTTCCGACACAGTGTTGGTATAAAATCTCGTATTCGTCATTTTTTCAATTTTATCGGTATAAACTGGCATCAAAATTTGAACCTCCTGCAGGCAAAGTATATCAATTTTGTTTTGATTTATATAATTTGTAATCATTTGTAATTTTTTTTGCATTCCATTAACATTAATTGTTCCAATTATAATTTCGTTGTTTTCATCTAAGATGATCTCCATTTTTACAGAATTAACAGTCCATATGTTTAAGATGTGTTAGGTTGTGTGTCATAAATTTCAATTTTTCTTTTCTTCGATGATGGCGTTCTAATCGCAAATATTTTCTTTAGAGAGGATACTGTTCGTCGAACGTCTGGTGGGTCGCTGGAGTCAGCTATTCTGGGTGGAGTTTCTTCTGTTGTGAGGTATTGCGTATTTTCTTTTTTTTTTCTTTTTTTTCGTCTATTACTAGTTCGTTTGATGAATGCGTTGCACTGGATATGGGTGAGGTGGGTGAGGTGGGTGAGGTGGGTGAGGTGTGTGGATGTGTAGTGTTTGGGTGTTTGAATAAGTCTGTTAGGTTGATTGTGTCTGTGTTGGTGTTTGGTGGGCTTGTTATGGGTGGATCTGAAGAAGCTGTTTGTTCCGGTTTTCTGATTGTTTCTATTGACGAGTTGGTTACTTTCTTTGCGATGGGGGTAGATCTTAATTGTGATGATTGCTTTTTTCTGGGTGATTTTAATATTGGTTTTGGTATGCCGGATGAAAATGTTGGAAATTCTGTAGAGCTTTGACTTCTTATGATTGTTTGTCCAAAATTTTCTTCTGTTTCCATTTGGTCGAGGCTTGCAAATCGATTTGATGTTGAAGTTTGACCGGTAATTGCATCTTTGTAGGTTTTGTTGATTTTTGCTTTAGATGATGGTTGATTGGTTGTTGTTGGTGTTGTTGTTGGTGTGATTCTTTGCTGTATATATATTGGCTTTGATCGGCAGTTTCTAAGAATATGTCCATTGGTTTTGCAAAATTGACAATATCCTTTTTTTAGACATTTGGTTTGAACATGACCCCTCTCCTTGCAGAATCTACAAAGGGGCATGTGCGTTTCTCCAGGTTTTGTTACTGTTATCCAATTGCCGGAGAATTTTATCACTTTGGGAATATTGTTGGAATTTAATTTGGTAAAGTATTTATACTTAACAAGCCATTTTTTATATTTTTGAAATTTCTATGATTTCCAAATTCTGTTTTAAATATTTTACCCCATTTATTTTGCTCCAGGGTCTGGATCAAACGTTGAATATCAATGAAGCACGGAACCGGGTTCAAGGAAACAATCTCCATTGGTGGTGTGGGGTGCTTCGCAACAACTCGGACCGTGCAGCCAGCTTCAGAGGTAAATGTGATGGTGTTTTGTGTGAAGTGTTGTATGATTTGGTTTATGTTGTCCAGTGTTCCATATTCATCCTTAAGTGTAACTAGAAAGGCGACGTCTTTATGCGACTCGGTAATGACGCCTTCCACCATGTCTTTTATTGAATCCAGGGGTCCTCCGGGGTGAAATAGTTCCATAAATGTAGACACGGATATTAATTCCATGCCTTCTGTTAGTTGTATTGTTAATGATCGTTTAGCAGTCTGGTCAATCTCAATTATTTTTTCCATGTTTTGTAATGTTATTTCTATTTTGCAGGATGTTCACGTTTTGATATATAAAGATAATGAAGAAATGATGCAAGTGATTGGCTTTGTTCCCACAAACGGTAGGATATTTTTATAATGGGGGTTTTAGATTTTTTTCTAAGTTAAATTTTGTGAAAAATTTGGCCAGGGCTCCGCCGTCCAAGTATTTCGCAGTAAGTGAGAAAAAAACACAACAAATCAACAAAAAAAACACGCAAAAACAATAATCAGAAGCGGGGGTAATTAACAGTGTTGCCAAAAAAGTTTTAATTAATTCTTACAAAAAATCAATTAGGGGCAACACGAGAAAAAAACAAGTAGTATACCTAAACCTATTTACTTATGGTGTGATAGCAAAAAAACACAAGTGCAGTTTCAAGCAAGGGATACAACTAGATCACCTGGTTTTCTTTGTGCTTCCTTGCTTTAGGTATATCCGTAAATAATATCCAAAGTTGTAAAGCGCAAAGATAGCGATACTCTATTTGCTGTTTGGCAAGAAAATTGCGTAGCGCAAAACGTGCCTTATTCAAACAGACATTCTGTGCATTTAAATGGCTTCTCCTTCGAGTGTATGTACCTGGGACGACATTTTGGGTTCATAAGTCCGTGTTGGATTTCAAATGAAGAAGGCTTTTAATAAATTACATTAATTTAAAAAAAATATTTTGGCAAACTTTGATCCACGTTATGGCGTTTTCAGTATCATGTAAGTGAAACTTACTTGTGGTCCCGTAGATGATCTTGACGACGGAACGCCTTTTTGCAAATATCACAAACGTAGGGTCGTTCGTCGGTGTGGGTTCGCTCGTGGATCAATAAGTTGTAACTTTTGGTGAAATGTCTGAAATGGAAGGTTGATTGGATATAATGGTGGTATGGCAAGATGGCTTATAACAAATGCAATGCACAGTCGGGTTTCATAAGTTATTTCTCGAACATGGTGGATACATTGTTACACTTTGCATTGCAATCAACCAAATCACGGGATTCGGGCAACCTTTTTTTATACGAGCTAAGTTTCGAATCCATGGTGGGCTCGTTACTCGGACCGTTTTTGTACAGGAGTACCAATATGTATCGTGTTAACCATTCGGCCACTCGACCATGCGAGATTCGAACAACGATCACTAAGTCACTCATGCGAAGACACGACACGCCATCTAGTGGCTGATGTCGGCATCGACTGGTGGCGCACGGTGGCGCACGCTAAAAATGAGCTTAACGGAATAAAATAATCGTTGCTGCCGTACGGTCGTGTGGCCAAATGGTTAACGCGACCGATACATATACCGACTCTTATACAAAAAAAACGGTCCTAGTGAAGAGCCCATCATGGGTTCGAAACTTAGCTCGGTAAAAAAAATAATAATAATAATCGTTGCTGTCATGTCTATGACGCGAGCTCAGTGATATGATGCTTCAGTTCACACTTGGGTTTTCCCAATAAAATGATTATAAGATCGAATGAACGGGAAAGAGCGGCAAAACTACACACTACTATAATAATGTAACGATAATAAAACCATTCGAACCTGCCACAGTATTTGCAGATAAACTCTCGCTTTGGTTTGAGAGATTTCCCTGTTCGCCGCCCTCTGCCCTTGCTGCAGCTGGGACTTGTCTTATCGTGCTCTGTACCGCGATCTAGCGGCAGCTGGTTTGATAAATTCAACGCAGGGTAGAAGAACGGAGGTTTTAACTGGTACGACAGGTGTGGCCTGTATAATATGGATGTTAAACGTACGGCAGATGTGGCCTGCATAATATGGATGTTAAACGTACGGTCGTGTGGCCGAATGGTTAATGCGACCGATAGATATACCGAATTATATCCTTAGTCTTAGGGACGACTCCATCATGGTGTTCGAAGCTAAGCATGAATATATATATATAACTGTTATAACATTTCAACACCAATCCCGAGCTAAACGGGGGATTTGTACTGGTATTGGAACTTCAGTCGAATGGCCGGGGGAAAAGCCAGATTGTCTAGTTTGGCTGAAAAGCTTTTCGCCATTATTACTTTCAGTTCTTGGAAAAGTCACCACACGTTTCCTTGCTACAGTAATTTATATATAGATCTCCCAACTAATCAAACATGCAACACACGACGATAGAAACCCCCATTGTAGCAATGAGTAATCTGACGTCTTTCAGTGATATAACGTTTCTCGTCCGAAATATAAATAATATATAAAAGAAAAACAATAATCCCAACCGTGACGATAACGCTAACCTAAACACCAGTAGGAAATTTGGACTCAAACAGGTCAAGTCAAGAGACAAAACACAGTTATTTTGATCGTTATTTTAAACCTGAACAAAAAAAATTATAAACTATTAATCATTGCAATCAACACATTTATACAATTTAACCTTAATTACGGGGTTGGACATTATTAGCGAGAACCCAGGTAATCTTATTATTATAAATATAAGCTCAACCCCTGAACAATTGTATATTGAATCTTCCAACCCCGTCAGACCCACTTACTGCTTAAAGTTCATTGTCGGATCAAGTGCGACTTGCTGGTTCAGCGCAACTATCTGACGTAACAGATTAGCGTAGCTCTGGGTCACGTGGTTGTAGTTGATTGGTGGGATTGGGAATCGTGACGTAATTGGGGGGTTTCCAAGAAAGTTGATCGGAGGAACTCTACCGCCATCTAACTGTTGAAAAAATATGTTTCTTGATAATATACTCAAGCGGGGCATTCGTATTGTCGAAAGTTTCATGTAATTTACCATTTAAAAACAAACCACCTGACGTTTCCATTATATGTTCGGGACTTAGCTGAATGGAAGGGAAGTTACGTCATTGCAAATCGCATTATACACGTCATACACACGACTCACCATTGCTTGTCTGAACAACGGGGAGTTCAGGAAATATGGAGATGATGTCATTACGGCGTGTGACATCATGGTATTATACGGCCACGATGACGTAGGTAACGGATGATGTATTGGTGACGTGTTGATGACGTCATGAGGATCAGCTTGATAACTGTCCATTATTTGTCTCTTTGATGGCGCTGAGGATGAAATTTATTAATATGTGTGCGTCATTATATTATGTATGAAATGCACGTGATGATTTAACACTTAAAAGAAATAAAAAAATTACCCAGGGAAATACCCTTAAAATCGGATTTAGTTTTCTAATTATGATTTTGACAAGCATGCCATGTTGCCCCGAAATCTAGCAAAAGGAGTAATGAAATCGCAATAAAAATTTGACATTTGTAACAGAACATGGTCTAGATAAGCAGAAACCAAAAATTTAATGAATCAAGGGAAATTCCCCTGAGACGTTAAAAACCAAAACATTCAGATTTGGTTAAATGTTAGACCATTAGACACTTTAGGCCAATTAAAAGAAAGAAAACATTTGCTTAGAGTAATTCCCCTAAAAACGAAGATATGTTCCTGAATTATGATTGTGACAGGCATGTCATATCGCACTGACATCTCCAACAAGAAGTCGACAAATCACATTAAAACTTTAAGAATTGTTACATAACATGGCCAACATATGTAAAAACAGAAACTCATCTACTAAACCTAGGGGAATTTCCTTTATTTCATTACAGCGCTTAAAAGGGTTTAATTTAAAACATTTAAGGTAAAATGTTCGTAAATTAAGATGTTATGTCTTGTTTTAACTACACATTGAAAAGAAGTTTGGTTGGACAACTATGGGACCCATGCGTTAATGCCTGCAGAAACAAACTACATACTCAGTGTATGAATCACAAATTGTGGTTAGGGACCCTGTAGCATGAATATATGGCATACAAAATGTGTTTTACAAATGGTGGTGGTTAAACACGTGGTTGACACTCTCTAGTTATGCTTAAACTTATATTTTAATGATTTCGAAATCTTCTCAGTTTCGGGGATTTTTCGTTGTTGGAATAAAATATATTTTAAAGTTTATGTGTTTTAACTTTTAAAAGCTTTAGAATGTACCGATGTGACATATATTTATTGCGCAAATTAACAAGTGGGTATGATGCTCACACCATTCGATTTTGAGTTTCTTTCATTATTATTCCAGGTATTATGTTTAATGATTGAATCGGTGACTCCAAGTCAACTTTTTTTCTTTTTTTAAACTGCATCAAACTGTCCAATGACAATCGACTGCTCAGCGATCGTTTCATTTGATTCTCCGCCATTCTAACGTCATTATTATCTACGTCACTTACGAGGTGGAATTTGTCATCATTGGTGTACGAGTATCGCTGTTACTATGGTAACCTTCCGACGATGTCAAACTTTTGACGTCATGTATGACGTCAGCGGTCCTTGATGACGGACGCATGTGCTTTTAAATTTGAAGTGGTACAAACTTGTACCAGAGTCGAATAACGAAGTCGAAACGACATGATCTTCCGGCGGTAGTTATTGCTTTTTGAGGAACCAGCAACAGATATGTTAGGATTTCCCACCTCCTTTGCTCGGTAAGGCACCGACTCGACTGCAAGCCTCATCCTGTGTCGCACTATAACAGGTTTCTAAGCTGATATTGCAAAATCAATTTTTTGTAACATATCGTGCTTGAAGCGTTTCTCCTGATTTCTATCGCGGTTTAGTAGGTTTGTTGGATTTACCTCACCCTGTAATAATTTCATGTTTATTAATCAGATATGTAGTGTAAAACAAATGCATTTGTAAAGTAAACAGTGACACGACAGACAATTATCTGAAATCCTGACCTTTCTATATCCCAATCAAATGTCACCTTCCAAACAATTAGACACACGTGGATTTATATCACAAGAGATGTTAACTCTAAACGTGAAATGGAACAATGCGATCAATAATTTCAGACACCTATTCAAAAGCTGCGATACTCTTACCCGACGTTCATATGTTTGCAAGATCGTTGGAAATTACAACGCCTTCTGCATGAACTATTTACATAGTGTAACAGTTCGACTACAGTATGTGGCGTGAGCAGATTATCTTTTTAGTCTAAAATGAGAATCATTACTATGATAATGCACAAGGCGTAACATAAAGATTACCTTGGCGATATTTAATGCTCGTGATTCTCACCTTTTGACCGGAGTTTCGTATAAATTGTCCAGCAGTTTCATTGGATCAGCGTGGTGAGTTTGATTCGATGCCCTGTTTTGGTATCCTGCAGAGTTTTGAGTTGTGGTATCGCTTTTCTTCCAAACTTGACATATTGTGAAGCGGTTTGGAATCTGGTTGCGTGTTATATAAGTTATTTATGAAAGTTACCGCACTGAAAGTGCTGGCAAATTTTATCGTTTTGAAACGCTGAGGTGTTGCGTGGTTGATGCCAATAAAAGTACTTTAACCTGAGCGAAGCAATTTGGTGGTTGTTCCCCCAAACTAATACCCTTTGTTTTATTCTCGGTCGCTTGTCTATAAGACTGCATGGAAAAATAAATACTTCCACTTATCATTACGACATTTAATATTTAAAGTCGGTGGAAACAGGGTTTCCTGGCTATCTCATCAAACTTGGTATTTAGTTTAGTTTAGTTTATTTTTTGTTTCCACGATGAAAAAACATAAATCAGGATTTTTGAAAAAAATTGGAAAACGGGAAAAAACGACAATCATTAGACCACGTCTAAAAACAAGCAATAAATTATTAAAATCCGGTAAAATTAGACGTGGCCGCTAAATAAAGGTATATACGTTATACCAAGTTTATAACGTTTGTTTCTACACGCAGAAACTAATAGGTTTCGAGTTACCAATCCATACTTGATATCCAGGTTTTCTAATATAAATATTACCGTTTCTTCACAAAAAATGCAAAATATAAAAACAAAAAATTAATGGATTTACATCATTGGAGCTTTTCGGGATTATGTTTATCCCACATTTGTTACTGCATATCTAATACATATTAGTTAACGCCTCTAAAAGTCTAAACATAATAGTTTATTCTTGTTATTATTGGGCGTTAAAACAAATTAATCAATGGATTAAGTGCTGTTAGGTTTTGGGGGATTTCCCGGAAAATGTTTATGAGGGTACGGGGAAATCCCAATTGTTTTACTTGGCATTAAATAAATTATGAATTCGTGGTTGTTTTAAGTCTTTAGATGTTTTATACACGTTGTAATAGTGTATTCTGTTTATAATTTAGTGGTTTCCTGCGGTAACTCGCGGTATGATACTTGCAATTGTTATTTTCTTAGTTTAACTCACTTATTTACAACTTTCTATACAATTTAAAGTGAATTAGAAAATTTGAAGTAAATATCCCTTTCCAATGCGAAGATATCGGCTAATGCACTCAAAAAGCTGAAAACAAGCCAGTAACGTTTTTTTGATAGCAGGAATTTCTCTTGGGCGTTTTGGTAAATTTAAGACGCAGACTATGTGCATGCCAGTTTTCATGAAAAGTTTCAACCTGAATCGATAACCCATTCTGCTCAATGACCTGGCGACCGGATATGTGGGGTTCATGGTTGTATCGTATTTGCGTATATTGCTGGCACTAAATCTGTCATTGCGACCCCCATCTAACCGTACTCAACCAAAACTCATTGCAATCCAACTCGTTATAAAAGTGTAGCACCCCTGCTTTTCTTTTAGCTCTTCTTATCGGGGCAAGTGCATTTGGCCGCTAGTCGCTAAACCAAAAGGTCACATTAGGCTGTCCTTTCCAGTTTGTAAAGTCGGTGCTTGTCTAAGTCTGACTCCAATAAATTGCAGCATAAAATTCATACAATTGACTTTAGACGCACGGAAATAGTTTATTCTGTAAGCTGCATTCTATTACTTAGAATGCAGCGCATATAACGCGATTGGTGGCAATGTCTTATGTACGGCATACACAACAGTATATATAGCAAGGAGGGAAGAACTTTGACGCCAATCTTAATCGTTACAAACAATATACGTGATCATTATACATAAACAATTATATTAGTTCCCGAAAGCATCGATTCACCACAAAAGTTTGTTTGTTTTCAGATTACGAGCCAAGAGTGTGCAGTACATGCAGTTTAACTAATTGATTGAACATGTCCGGAGCTGCGACTCCAAGCAAGAGGTGCTAAGGACGGTATTCCAGAACACGTTTCTGGTACTGAATTAGGCTAACCAAAATTATTTTTTTTACACAAAACGATCAAAACAGCTGGGAACGTATGGCATATTGTGGGAAGGATAATTTAGGAAACATTGGAGCGGATGTTAAAGTTGATTGACAGGCCAGCGGAAATCGGAACAAAGGAATTTGGAACAGACACTGCTGTGCATGCACTGGGGGCTTATTTTATGAACATTCGAACAATATAAGCGTTTATTGAATATATGAAACAATAATTAAATCAACATTTGAACAATATAAGCGTTTAGTGAATATATGGAACAATAATTAAATCAACATTTAAACAATATAAGCGTTTATTGATTATATGGAACAATAATTAAATCACCATTTGAACAAAATAAGCGTTTATTGAATATATGGAACAATAATTAAATCATCATTTGAACAATATAATCGTTTATTGAATATATGGAACAATAATTAAATCAACATTTAAACAATATAGGCGTTTATTGAATATATGGAACAAAAATTAAATCAACATTTAAACAATATAAGCGTTTATTAAATGTATGAAACAAAAATTAAATCAACATTTGAGCAATATAAGCGTTTATTGAATATATGGAACAATAATTAAATCATCATTTGAACAATATAAGCGTTTATTGAATATATGGAACAATAATTAAATCATCATTTGAACAAATATAAGCGTTTATTGAATACATGGAACAGTAATTAAATCAACATTTAAAAAATATAAGCGTTTATTAAATGTATGCAACAAAAATTAAATCAACATTTGAACAATATAAGCGTTTATTGAATATATGGAACAAAAATTAAAACAACATTTAAACAATATAAGCGTTTATTAAATGTATGAAACAAAAATCAAATCAACATTTGAACAATATAAGCGTTTATTGAATATATGGAACAATAATTAAATCATCATTTAACCAATATAATCGTTTATTAAATACACGGAACAAAAATTTAATCAACATTTGAACAATATAATCGTTTATTGGATACATGGAACAGTAATTAAATCAACATTTAAACAATATAAGCGTTTATTGAATATATGGAGCAATAATTAAATCATCATTTGAACAATATAATCGTTTATTAAATACACGGAACAAAAATTTAATCAACATTTGAACAATATAAGCGTTTATTAAATGTATGAAACAAAAATTAAATCAACATTTGAACAATATAAGCGTTTATTGAATATAAAGAACAGTAATTAAATCAACATTTGAACAATATAAGCGTTTATTGAATATATGGAACAAAAATTAAATCAACATTTAAACAATATAAGCGTTTATTAAATGTATGAAACAAAAATTAAATCAACATTTAAACAATATAAGCGTTTATTGAATATATGGAACAAAAATTAAAACAACATTTAAACAATATAAGCGTTTATTAAATGTATGAAACAAAAATCAAATCAACATTTGAACAATATAAGCGTTTATTGAATATATGGAACAATAATTAAATCATCATTTGAACATTATAATCGTTTATTAAATACACGGAACAAAAATTTAATCAACATTTGAACAATATAATCGTTTATTGAATATATGGAACAATAATTAAATCATCATTTGAACTATATAATCGTTTATTAAATACACGGAACAAAAATTTAATCAACATTTGAACAATATAAGCGTTTATTAAATGTATGAAACAAAAATTAAATCAACATTTGAACAATATAAGCGTTTATTGAATAGATGGAACAATAATTAAATCAACATTTGAACAATATAATCGTTTATTGAATATATGGAACAAAAATTAAATCAACATTTGAACAATATAATCGTTTATTGAATACATGGAACAGTAATTAAATCATCATTTGAACAATATAAGCGTTTATTGAATAGATGGAACAATAATTAAATCAACATTTGAACAATATTATCGTTTATTGAATATATGGAACAAAAATTAAATCAACATTTAAACAATATAAGCGTTTATTAAACGTATGAAACAAAAATTAAATCAACATTTGAACAATATAAGCGTTTATTGAATAGATGGAACAATAATTAAATCAACATTTGAACAATATAAGCGTTTATTGAATATATGGAACAAAAATTAAATCAACATTTAAACAATATAAGCGTTTATTAAATGTATGAAACAAAAATTAAATCAACATTTGAGCAATATAAGCGTTTATTGAATATATGGAACAATAATTAAATCATCATTTGAACAATATAATCGTTTATTAAATACACGGAACAAAAATTTAATCAACATTTGAACAATATAATCGTTTATTGAATACATGGAACAGTAATTAAATCAACATTTAAACAATATAAGCGTTTATTAAATATAAAGAACAGTAATTAAATCTACATTTGAACAATATAAGCGTTTATTGAATATATGGAACAAAAATTAAATCAACATTTAAACAATACTAGAGAGTGTCAACCACGCGTTTAACCACCACCATTTGTAAAACACATTTTGTATGCCATATATTCATGCTACAGGGTCCCTAACCACAATTTGTATTTTAAACACTGAGTACGTAGTTTGTTTCTGCAAGCATAAATGCATGGGTCCCATAGTTATCCAACCAAACTTCCTTTCAATGTGTAGTTAACAAATGAATAAACATCTTAATTTACGAACATTTTACCTTAAATGCTTTAAATTAAACCTGTTTAAGCGCTGTAATGAAATAAGGGGAAATTCCCCTAGGTTTAGTAGATGAGTTTCTGTTTTTTTACATATGTTGGCCATGTTATGTAACAATTCTTAAAGTTTTAATGTGATTTGTCGACTCCTTGTTCGAGATGTCAGTGCGATATGGCATGCCTGTCACAATCATAATTCAGGAACATATCTTTGTTTTTAGGGAGATTACTCTAAGCAAATGTTTTCTTTCTTTTATTGGCCCTAAGTGTCTAATGGCCTAACATTTAACCAAATCTGATCCAAATTAAAGCAGCCCGTTCAAAACTATGCCCAAAATAATCTAATTTTTAAAAAAAA
>CH002132.1:15305-34424 GCA_000149265.1 Ciona savignyi | reverse complement strand
TTTCTGAAAAATTTTCTAAGTTTTTTCCCACTTCCAGTGGTAACTTATGCATTAAAATTTGTACATGTGCTGCAAGTCTGACCGTGGTTACACGGGCGAACTTTAAACAAAATTCCATCGCTGGAACATACCGAACTGAGGTAAAAAAATTTCAAAATTTTTGAAAAATTTTCTAAGTTTTTTCCCACTTCCAGTGGTAACTTATGCATTAAAATTTGTACATGTGCTGCAAGTCTGACCGTGGTTACACGGGCGAACTTTAAACAAAATTCCATCGCTGGAACATACCGAACTGAGGTAAAAAATTTTCAAAATTTTTGAAAAATTTTTTAAGTTTTTTCCCACTTCCAGTGGTAACTTATGCATTAAAATTTGTACATGTGCTGCAAGTCTGACCGTGGTTACACGGGCGAACTTTAAACAAAATTCCATCGCTGGAACATACCGAACTGAGGTAAAAAATTTTCAAAATTTTTGAAAAATTTTCTAAGTTTTTTCCCACTTCCAGTGGTAACTTATGCATTAAAATTTGTACATGTGCTGCAAGTCTGACCGTGGTTACACGGGCGAACTTTAAACAAAATTCCATCGCTGGAACATACCGAACTGAGGTAAAAAATTTTCAAAATTTTTGAAAAATTTTCTAAGTTTTTTCCCACTTCCAGTGGTAACTTATGCATTAAAATTTGTACATGTGCTGCAAGTCTGACCGTGGTTACACGGGCGAACTTTAAACAAAATTCCATCGCTGGAACATACCGAACTGAGGTAAAAAATTTTCAAAATTTTTGAAAAATTTTCTAAGTTTTTTCCCACTTCCAGTGGTAACTTATGCATTAAAATTTGTAAATGTGCTGCAAGTCTGACCGTGGTTACACGGGCGAACTTTAAACAAAATTCCATCGCTGGAACATACCGAACTGAGGTAAAAAATTTTCAAAATTTTTGAAAACTTTTCTAAGTTTTTTCCCACTTCCAGTGGTAACTTATGCATTAAAATTTGTACATGTGCTGCAAGTCTGACCGTGGTTACACGGGCGAACTTTAAACAAAATTCCATCGCTGGAACATACCGAACTGAGGTAAAAAATTTTCAAAATTTTTGAAAAATTTTCTAAGTTTTTTCCCACTTCCAGTGGTAACTTATGCATTAAAATTTGTACATGTGCTGCAAGTCTGACCGTGGTTACACGGGCGAACTTTAAACAAAATTCCATCGCTGGAACATACCGAACTGAGGTAAAAAATTTTCAAAATTTTTGAAAAATTTTCTAAGTTTTTTCCCACTTCCAGTGGTAACTTATGCATTAAAATTTGTACATGTGCTGCAAGTCTGACCGTGGTTACACGGGCGAACTTTAAACAAAATTCCATCGCTGGAACATACCGAACTGAGGTAAAAAATTTTCAAAATTTTTGAAAAATTTTCTAAGTTTTTTCCCACTTCCAGTGGTAACTTATGCATTAAAATTTGTACATGTGCTGCAAGTCTGACCGTGGTTACACGGGCGAACTTTAAACAAAATTCCATCGCTGGAACATACCGAACTGAGGTAAAAATCAACAACCCTTCTTGGACTCGATTCCAGATGAAAGAATCTGCGTCCAATACTCTAAATCCCGATCGAATTTTTCAAAATTAAAATCTCTCCCCACCATGAATATTTACGATATTCATGAGCCACTTCCGTGGTCTTAAAAAGTTTCCCTTATCTTTACATAATTTTGTAGGAGTACAAGGTGTGTGGACCTCACTCGGAACAGTGTCACCGGTGTTGGGTGACGCGGGACCTTGCCTGGTGTGATCTGCGCCTCCTAGCCGGTTCCGGGGTAATTTTCTGGGGGGTTTAGACTTGTTTGGAACCGGCCGTGCATTTTTGGGGGGTTTAATAACAGGGTCAAACCTCGGAGTACGGAGAGTGGGACGTTGCTGAGAAGAAGGGTTCAGCTTAGACTTTGCTCGGCCCGCTTCGCTGCGGTTACCCTGTGGAGGCAGGGGCCCGCGGTGCAATGCGTTCGCTTTTTAAACTTCTGCAAAGTTTTGAGATAGAAGAAAGGATAGGTGCCTTGACCGGTGTAGGAGGGGGCGGGGGTGATTTCTTAGGGGGCGCCAGGTGGCTAAACAAACCAGAAGAGGGAAGGGTGGGGGACAACGCGCCGTAGCTCGCCGCGACACACCTTATCCAACAGGTCGGACACGTGTGCCTCAACGGATGCTACGGACGCGGGGGAATGTGGGGGGGAATCGCTCGACCGACGTGAAAAGGATGCACTACCCTCGTGTGAAGTCATCGGGTAGGCAGTGGGCGGAGATCGCCAAGGAAGATCGGGGGAAGAATCGCTTCTTAAAAAAGAAGGATTCGAGGGTATCGTGGGGGGCCTGGGTCGAAAGCTTCGACGAAGGACGGGGGAAGGCCCGTCGGAGCTAGACCCCGACAGGCTCATTGGTTGGGGTGGTCGAACCGGAGAAGCCAGCACGACCGGGTAGGGTGGGAGAAGTAAGGTCTATAAATTCAAATGAGGTATCGGAAGAGAAGGACGATCGGCGGCTTGACACCGCCGCCGCATAAGTAGGGGGTGAGGTCGGAACGAGCTTGGGTAACCGGGTGGGGGCACAAGACTTGTTTCCCAAAGAGGTGGGAAGGATAACAGGCGATTGGGATGAGAGCAGGTTTAACCCTTTAGAAACGAGATTGTTTTTGCGTAGTTTGCGCGTTTTGACCGAGTCCGCTTTGTAGTGCTCTAGCGCCTCTCGTGTTATAGTTAGAACAAAATGTTCAACACTAGAGTTGTTCGAAATAAAATTTCCAAAATTTCTGAAATTTTTATTTTTTGATGACGTCACTACTTGGGGGTCCACGTCATATTCTTTCTTATACAATGTTATAGTTTTTGATCTGTTTACAATACAGCCTAATATATTTTTACAAAGTTACACAGAAACAAATTTCCTACAATTATATTATAATTTTGGTTTGATGACGTCATCAAAATATTATTACGTCACTGATTTCATGTTACAGGTCCACCCATGCCAAATTTTTTTTTTGTTTTTTTATTATAAAAAATGTTAGAATAGAAATTTAGATTGCTATCAAGTCCATATTGCTTTATCTTATTAATTTTTTCTTAAAATAAACTATAAATGAAGAGTTTGAACCAAATTGTGGACTATAACCTTAAAGATACTCAAAACCCCTCCAAAAATGAAAAAAAACTGGTAAGATCACATTCGGGACATCCCAAGAAGCGAAACTGATTCTACTGCCATAAAGACATTAAATGAAACAAACCTTTTGAGCGTAGTATTAAAAAAAACGTTTTTTTGTGATAATTTTCCCTCAAAATTACACCAAAAAAAGTCATAAAATTCAACTAAACTTTACTTCAAAATTTCTAATGCAAAGTTATGTTTATTTTTGCTGTTTTCAAAAGATATATCATATAGCTTTCCAAAGAGACCAAACTTTAGCATTTTCGACAAGAAATGTTGGAGATTTTTCATTTTGAATGAGCATATGTCAAAAAGGACAAATTTGTTCTTATCGTTTCTAAAGGGTTAAATAATTTGAGACGAGAGGGATAGAAAGCCTAGTTAAAGGAGGCGAACTGGTCTGAAGGACCGGTCCGGAATAAGGGAGGCTTGGGTTACTACCCTTGCAAGATGTCCAATGGTCACTCGCTGCCTGCATGGAGTCAGAAACAACGATGGCCATCGAACACTTGCTGCACCGGAGGTCAAACACGGTACGTGATTGATGGGCATGTACCATGTGACGCTGCAGGGCGGACACGCTGGAAAAGGGTTTATTAAGTAGCGTGTGGGAGCAACACCAAATAGGGCAAAGGAGTTGGGACGGAGGCAAAGGGTATTGATAATTAATATATTTTGTTTGTATAGTATCTTTCCGGGGGGAAGGTTTATAAGGTTTATAATAACCCCCTCACCGCATTACTGGTCGTAGTTACCGCACACTCTTCTTTTTCAAATTATAGTTTGTTTTTCGCTCAGGATTATATGACGCGTCTATCTACTATTCATTTTATTTTATCATTTTTTAACGAGTTTTGTCCTATTTTCGTGTTATCGTGACGTTAGTTGATTCGTTTGCCATTTGTTTGTTGCAAAAACACGATTAAACAACTCAAACTGAAACTGAATCCATAACAAAGCTTCTGTCGAATGTGTAATCACAACAAAAAAATCATGTAATATTGTAAGTGGAGCCAACATTTTAATATAGGATAGGATAGGATATTCATGTTTATCCCCGTGAATGGGAAAACCTAGGAGGTTATCCTATCCTATTTGCACATTTAACTCAATTCCAGGTAAACTGTGTCTAAATATAACCCGGGTTCGGGCTTAGTACAATAAGTGTCGCGTCACAGAAGGTCTTGTTTATAAATACGAGCAACACCGTGGAACAATTGGTCCAATAACACGTCACAGAGAGGTCAGGAAAGCCGCTGGTTTTCGCTTCCGTTTCAAAATGAATTGAATAGAAATCTGATAATAATATTACTTTCTGCGTCTCGCTGGTGACAGGCCTGTCATGTCGCCAGATTAAAAAAGTTGTCCAATCAAGGTTAATACTTTCAGGAGTGCCAACCTGAATGTTATATATTACACCTTTAATTGTCCGATTTGGGGAATTCCCGCTATTGGGAATTAAAAGAGAGTCCATTTTTAGCCTTTTCGGCGTTATCCTATATATCTTCGTATTTGTACAAAATATCTACCTTGGATTTTTAAGAAAATTAAAGAATCATAAAAAATAACTGTCGAATTTAATTTTCCCAGTTTAACCCGAATACCCCCCTATGCATAATCAATCATAAATACAATATTATTGGGGGTGCAATTGAGGCCAAAGCACATAATTAAGATGCATCAATACCACGGGTATTAAATGTGCTAAACACTTAAAACCAACACAAATAAATGTAACAAAAACTTCTGCCAGACCAGCCAATTGTGGTGGTTAACACGTGGTTGACACACTCCAATTTCATTTATATCAGCTGACTTCGCACTGCGTTTACACGTTGGTGGGTTTCACCATAAGTTGCACAACTCTGCTATATTGTGTGGTTGGTTATTCGTACCTCTATGGTCACCAGTCGGACTGGAGAGAGATCACTGTATACCTTTGTGACGTCATACTTCCTCGAATATCCAATGTTTGTGTTGCCGAAGGTTAACGCGACCGATTGTATTGGAAATATACGATCTGTTGTGGATTCGAGAAAAAATAAATCTCCCCGATATAGAATAATCGTGTAAACAAACAGTTAGCTCAACCGATTCATAGAAAGATTTCTATATTAAAACGGTTTTTGTGACGTGCCCAACAAGAGTTGGTAACTTAATCCGAAAAATAAGGTGATTGAAAGTTCGTTTTTAGCTTTGCGGTTGATATCCGCGTAATTGCGCGTATAATCTCTTTATTAGATTCATTATGATAATGGCAGTCTTGCTAAGAGATGGTGATAGATATACCCAATATGTATTTTAAATCTTACTTCAAGGCAACGTTTGTTTTAATTCATATTTTAAACCATTGCATTACAGGTTAGGTTTAATATTTGTATAATTTAACCAAACAATCATGAAATTTATTGCTGTTGGTCGTTATCTGTAGTTTAAAATTAGCTGCACACGGTAAGCTTGTTAAATAAACGTATTGTATTTATGATTTTTTAAAGTTTGAATATTTTAGGACTGCTAACTTCTCAGAAGGGGAAGATTTGATCTATCTTTTGGACAGAAATCTCCAAAGAAAAAGACTTTTGTCCCCTACATGATGTGTTTGGATTCTTTACCGATTCTAGTCGACGTAACAGTTCGGAACAAAAATTCATCTGTGCTCCTTACATACCAAGCGAGAGTGACCGAAATCTTTATACATGGCTTTACACTTCAAATGGAGGGAACTGTAGGGGATGACTGGCAAGAGAATCTCTTTGTGGATTGGACGTTTTACTACAGGTTGGTGGAGTTAAGTTTTCTTCTGGAATTGATTAAGCTCTTTGAGAATATCATTTGAGAAAAATAGAACCAGTGTTGCATATACCAGTGGGTTAATTATACGGAGTTTGTTTAGTGCATCGCCTTTCAACCGAAAGGTTGCAGGTTTAAAACTGGTGGCTAACTAGTGGGTTAAGTTCTAAGGCAAGGCACTTAACGGACATTGTCAGTACCCAAGCGGTTTTATGGAGTTCTACTGAATTAAAGGAACCTGCGAATTTTGCATATCACTCTGCAATATCTACGGTAACCTGACGACGGGCGCGAGGTGATCTGATTGCTCGTTTGTTAATTAATCCCTTTTGTTTTCCTATTGACGGGGCTAAACATGAATATTCTATCATAAAGCCGAATTTCGCGTAAAAACGACGTGACGTTCCATATTTGTAGAAAAATAGTGTCCAATCAACCCATTTAGTTCATAGAATAAATAAAAAAAATATTTTCCAGGTATAGGCATTATACAAAACAGGAAATATATTTGGATGACGGCGCCAAGCAAAGAAGTACTTCAAAATCGAGCTGAAGCCGACATGTCGTGTCAGAACTTCAATGCAACGGTAGTGGACATGGTGGACAAGCAGACGTATGACGCAATCTATAGTTACGTCAGTGCTACGATGACCAGTGTTAATGAAGTTTATGCTCAAATTTGGCTAGCGTTGAACTACAATCCAACGGTTTGTGTTTACTTATTTGTATTTTCATTGTAACCTGGTGTTTTCTATTACAGTCGATTTTATATATAACGCCGTGATTAACCTTAGGTGAATATCTAGTTTAATTACCTCACCTTCGTCAGGTTATATGTCTGTTATAATACCAAGTATTAAGGTCTCCGAGTTGCGATATATTCGATGGTTGTGCTAACCGCTCGGCCGCACATGTTTCAACATATCCAACTTGTTTTTAATTTAATGAACCAAACGAAAGTAAAGTATTTTTCCATTTCAATAGACTGGATTAATGACCTTAAGCACTGGAGAGCCGGGATACAAAGGTAGTTGGTTTCCTAATTATCCGAAATCCGAAACGACCAGAACCGCAATCTGGATGTCTGTGCAAGCCGATAAAACCGATAAATACGTCGGCCTTTTGAACCTACGACCCAATAGTGGACTTTGGTCGCGATTGCTGTGTGCATTGCCATTATAAACACGGTACCTTCATTTAACAAGGATTAAGCAACATCACACCACTGGAATATTTGAATATCCATCATAATAACAATGTGCTTTTAACCTGCGATTTGCACATTTGTTACCTTTTCCTGCCAGTTTTATTATTAACGATCATGGTGACTTTTTATTCGCCCCGCATCTAAATCTAAAATATAAAAACAGTCATCTATCTGCGCTGACTACATTCGAACTTTGTTGACTTTAACGAAATTTTCCCGGAAAATGCAAGATACATACGCACTGAAGCTAACGTTTGCTGAACTGTGTTTCGCAGTACTTGTTGTCCATTTTATAACATAAACTTTTTAAATCAGTGCTTTTTGCACGCTTCGTTGTTCTAATCGTTTATTTGCATTAGTTTATTGTTCTAACTTTGTGTGTTATAACGTGATTTTCGGTTCAAATATTATTTTTGTTATAATGTACATATCTTAGCCTGTGAATTGAGTGGCGCGATTTATATTTCCAATTATGATGTAATTATTTGCAGCCGTTAGCAGACTCAGCTACCGAGACAGCAGGAATCTGATAACAATTTAACCATTTGATTTGAACCCAGGATCAATGGATCCTATACTAGGTCCGATTATATCAGGCATGGTTTCGAACCCAGGATCACTACATCCTTCACTTAATTTAAATTTACAAACACTAGTTTTAAACTAAGGTTGTGGGTTTATATTCAGAAAAGAATCCAGGATGTTATTGTTGTTTTGTTATTTACGAAACAATTTATTAACAACAACAGTTATGGCACCTTTCATCAGGTAAAATAAATTCTCCACATTAAGTTTTCGAGTTCGCAAAAATCCTCACAAAAACCGGTCATTATCTGTTTTTAAAATTTTCATCATCTCACCGCAAGATCTCACGCTTCCTATGAAATATAAAATTGGTCGGAACGGTCGTGTGACCGAATGGTTATCGCGACCGATACATATACCGACCTATGCAAAAATTGACGTGCCCATCATGGGTTCTAAAATTAGCCCCGCGCTAACAAGAGCTGTTTAAACATATAATATTTACGAAATATACCACATCAATCATATAATGTTTCGTCGGTATAGTATCCTTCATCACGAATTTTCCACCTGCGAGCATACGAACGTCAACATTAAGGCCCACAATCCAATCACCCTTTGCCCACGATCCTTGGAAACGTACCTGGAGTAGTTAAGGGTAAGTCATATATGGTTATTAGAACTTTATAAATACTTCTGCAAATCCATAGTAGCCAAGAGCAAGTCACTTTACATTGCTCAAAAATAAAAATATTAGTTACTTAGTTGTGTAAATGGGAGTGTCCTTCTGTAACATATAAACGTCAATGAATTTAAATACAAAATTAAAGAAATAACCAAATATAAATCCTTTAATGTGGATTTCAATCAGATGTAATCGGTCGATAACCATGAATACACATTCACACAGACCAAACGCCAGACCACTTGTCAACATGCACTTACAAAGTCAATTAAATTTATTTCTGGGGGGATGTTTTACCACTTAGACCAAGCAATTCAATACTTTGTGGTTTACTCGAAACTCTGGTGAAAAAGCTTACTTTAAATAGTTAAGTGCATTAAATGATAACTGTAATTGCTTGATGTGTTTTACTCTGCACCTGACCTTATCAAGACACTTTTTTGCTTTTCTTCATGACATTCTAAAGAGTCATTTAAATTAAATGTCATGTCTAATTAACCACACACTGTTTTAGCTCCAGCAACTCAACTGTGGACACGAGGTGTATAACTGTGCGCCAGACTAGACAATAGTGATGATTAACACGTGGTTGACACTTTCCAGTTTTATTTCCTCTGCAGACTCTCCAGTTTCTCTCCATCCGCGTAGCTTGGCGGTTTGGTGCGTCGCCTATTAGCTGAAAGGTTGCAGATACGATACTGGTTGCTAGCTAGTCGGTTCTGTCCTTGGGCAAAGCACTTTGCGGACATTGCCTGAACCCAGCGGCCTAATGGGCTCCACTAAATTGAAAGAACGTGTGAATTAAACATAACGCACTGCAATAGCTCTGCTAACCCGATGGTGGGCGCGAGGTGATGTGACGATTGCCCGTATGTTAACACCCTTGGTTTTCCAACAAAACATGAATATCCTATTTCTATTCTATATTCTTAAATCATTTGAGTTCGCACTGCGTTTACACGTTGGTGGGTTCACCATACGTTGCATGACCAGAACTATATTGTGTGGTTGTTTATTCGTACCTCTATGATCAATGTTTGTGTTGCCGAATGGTCAAGGCGACCGATTGTTAAACAGATTCTAATAGACAAAATCGATATTTTTGGAAAAAATAAAATCTCCCCAATATAGAAAAATGGTGTAAACAAACAGTTAGCTCAACCGGTTCATATAAAGGTTTCTATATTAAAACGGTTTTGTGACGTGCCCAACAAGAGTTGCTAAATTAACGCGAACAGTAAGGTGATTGAAAGTTCGTCTTTAGCTTTGCAGTTAATATCCGCGTACTTGCGCGTATGATGTCTATATTAGATGCACTATGATGATGGCAGTTGCTTGCTAAGAGATGGTGATAGATATACCTAATATGTATTTTTTAACTTTCTTTAGGGCAATGTGTGTTTTAATCCATTTTTTAAACCATTGCATTACAGGTTAGGATTAATATTTGTATAATTTGAACAAACAATCATGAAATTAATTCTGTTGGTCGTTATCTGTGGTTTAAAAATAGCTGAATGTGGTAAGATTTTTAAACAAACGTATTGTATTTATGATTTTTTAAACTTTAAATATTTCAGAACTGCCAACTTCTCAGAAGGGAAGTTATGATCTATCTCTCGGACAGAAATCTCCAAAGAAAAAGACATTTGTCCCTTACATGATGTGTTTGGATTCTGTACCGATTTTTGTCGACATAACAATTCGAAACAAAAATCTATCTGTGCTTCACACATACCAGGCGAGTGTGACCGAAATCTTTATACATGGCTTTATACTTCAAATGGAAGGAACTGTAGAGGATGACTGGCAAGAGAATCTCTTTGTGGATTGGACGTTTTACTCAGGTTGGTCGAGTTAAGTTTTCTTCTGAAATTGATTAAGCTCTTTGAGAATATCATTTGAGAAAAATAGAACCAGTGTTGCATATACCAGTGGGTTAATTATACGGAGTTTGTTTAGTGCATCGCCTTCAACCGAAAGGTTGCATGTTTAAAACTGGTGGCTAACTAGTGGGTTGAGTTCTAGGGCAAGGCACTTAACGGACATTGTCAGTACCCAGCGGTTTTATGGGTTCTCCTGAATTAAAGGAACCTGCGAATTTTGCATATCACTCTGCAATATCTACGTTAACCTGACGACGGGCGCGAGGTGATCTGATTGCTCGTGTGTTAATTAATCCCTTTTGTTTTCCTATTGACGGGGCTAAACATGATTATTCTATCATAAAGCCGAATTTCGCGTAAAACGACGTGTTTATAGAAAAATAGTATCCAATCAAACCATTTAGTTCATAGAATAATTAAAAAAATATTTTCCAGGTATAGGCATTATACAAAACAGGAAATATATTTGGATGACGGAGCCAAGCAAAGAAGTACTTCAAAATCGAGCTGAAGCCGACATGTCGTGTCAGAACTTCAATGCAACGTTAGTGGACATTGTGGACAAGCAGATGTATGACGCAATCTATAGTTACGTCAGTGCTACGATGGCCAGTGTTAATGAAGTTTATGCTCAAATTTGGCTAGCGTTGAACTACAATCCAACGGTTTGTGTTTACTTATTTGTATTTTCATTATAACCTGGTGTATTCTATTACAGTCGATTTTATATATAACGCCGTGATTAACCTTAGGTGAATATCTAGTTTAATTACCTCACCTTCGTCAGGTTATATGTCTGTTATAATACCTAGTATTAAGGTCTCCGAGGTGCGATATATTCGTCAGTTGTGCTAACCGCTCGGCCGCACATGTTTCAACATATCCAACGTGTGTTAAAATTTAATGAACCAAACGAAAGTAAAGTATTTTTCCATTTCAATAGACTGGATTAATGACCTTAAGCACTGGAGAGCCGGGATACAAAGGTAGTTGGTTTCCTAATTATCCGAATTCCGAAACAACCAGAACCGCAATCTGGATGTCTGTGCAAGCCGATAAAACCGATAAATACGCCGGCCTTTTGAACCTACGACCCAATAGTGGACTTTGGTCGCGATTGCTGTGTGCATTGCCATTGTAAACATGGTACCTTCATTGAACAAGGATTAAGCAACATCACACCACTGAAATATTTGAATAATCATCATAATAACAATGTGCTTTTAACCTGCGATTTGCATGTTTGTTACCTTTTCCTGCCAGTTTTATTGTTAACGATCATGGTGACTTTTTATTCACCCCGCATCTAAATCCAAAATATAAAAACCGTCATCTATCTGCGCTGACTACATTCAAACTTTGTTGACTTTAACGAAATTTTCCCGGAAAATGCAAGATACATACGCACTAAAGTTAACGTTTGCAGAACTACGTTTCGCAGTACTTGTTGTCCATTTTATAACATGAACTTTTTAAATCAGTGCTTTTTGCATGCTGCGTTGTTTTAATCGTTTATTTGCATTAGTTTATTGTTCTTACTTTGTTTGTTTTAACCTGATTTTCGGTTCAAATATTATTTTTGTTATAATGTACATAGCTTAGCCTGTGAATTGAGTGGCGCGATTTATATTTCCAATTGTGATGTAATTACTTGCAGCCCTTAGCAGACTCAGCTACCGAGACACCAGGCATCTGATAACAATTTAACCATTTGTAAGAGCACTTGTAAATAAAATACTTCACAAAGTATGGATCATTAACATATCTTGTATATTTAGACATGCTGTATATGATTCGTTTCTTATTTATTTACTTTCTTTCTGATATTATAGGACGTTAAAGCAGCCTGGTCACTGGTTTATGTCGTTTATTACCGGGCCAAGGTTTTGAGGTATCTCATCGGTGTTTTACATTACGTGACCTCTGATGACCTCAGGTAAAAACTTGATACCTACGTCATCAAAATTATATATCGATGCAAATGTTACGTCATATTGTGTCGTCAACAACCGCCAATGTCGTGTATTGTTCTTAAGATTTCCAAATTACTGGATTCGAACCGTCCGCTGAGCGAAATTCCCATAAATAAATTAATTCACAAACGGCTAAATTGGGTTTAATCAGGTGACGTTTCATTCTATCCGTCAAAGCGTCCGTTTTCATCCGACAATATCGTTTCTTTTTTCACCTTGGTTCGTTCGGACAATTCTAGTTTTGCTAATTATTCGTCATAATTATTTACATATTTCTTTACTGGAAGGACAGGAAGTGACGTAATCTCTCGAGACGCGTCGTTGTAACTATGGTGTGCAGTCAAGCGTGTAAATCGAACAACTATGACGTCATCCTGGACAAAATGGGAGTATTTACTTTTGTTCTTTTCATTCAACTCAGAAATATCACCAGTCAATTATGACAACAAAACAGGAAAATGGCAAAATCGTACAATATCGGATGAAAACGGACGCGACGACTGATGACGTACAAATATAATTATTATGGAACAAAAAAACAACAAATCACTACGAATCGCAAAACTTATGGTAACTACTAAAGGACTGGATCACAGCAAAGAAGAACGGACGAAAACGGACAAAAACGAACGAAAACGGACGACAATGGAAGCGTCTTATCAATACTTCGAGTTACGAAATATCAAAATTTAAACATACTAAGCAATTTAATTCCATAACGTTGGGGGTTCTAAGTATTTTGGCAAGGGGGGTTAATCCGGCCGACAGAAAAAGAGAATTTTTCACATCATAATCACTTGACACTTTGTATAACCACTCAGACGGTAGGAAGACACTTTTTATGTGGATGATTTGGTAAAATCATGTAGATATGTGGGTAAAATGCTCAAACTAGTAGCACAGATAGTTCTATAGCACCCCTGTTTTTCCTTATTTTTCTTGTTTGCGGATTACTGGGGTAGAGGCAGTTGCATTTGGCTGCTCGTAGCTTAGCCAAAAGTTCACGTTAAGCTGTCTTCTTGTCAATGATCGTTGGCTGACACTGATTTCTGATAATGATTTCATACATGGATCACACTGCAACTTCTTGTTTTTTTTGGCTTTTCTGTAAGTTAAGTTATTCTGCTAGTTTTTTTTTTATTCATAAAATCACGACAATATATACCAAAACAATATAGGTCACAAGGGCGGATAAGGTGTGGATGGCTATCTTAACTGTTTGAAATAGATCGCGTTTGTAAGAAAAACAGCGGACATTGCACCAACTAAACTAACTTTACTGGGTTGTAAACTACGACGCAAATAGTTTTCAAGTATTAAAACACGTAGTACAACTAAAATTGTGTAAAAACGAATCATATCCTCATATCGAACCATATATTTACCACAGTTCCAATGTTAGAGAGTGGGGGGTTTTACCTCACTAAATTCTTAACTGATGACAAATAAGTTAGAGGTTCGATTTCTGTTGATAATATTGCATCATCGATGTTGACTATAGACCTGCATGGACTTTCAATTGAATGAGCGCTGGGGGTATCCTGGAACACTGGAACGAATTGCTTTGAAATAAATGTCATTTAACCGTTAAGACCGCCAACACACCGAGGAATTCAGTCGATTGTGAGCCAGATATTTTTTCTATTGGGTTTTGCTTAATCGCTTATACTGCCGGCTAAGAAATTAATTTAAGTTGCCTGTTATAATCTATAAGGCTGGTAGAGTTGGGTTTTTTGAACAGAGAAAACATGGGATGATTGGTTACAGACACTGGAAGGATTACAGTTGATCTCTGTACCAAGGTGCTTCTGGCCACCTTATCAGGTGCAGCAAATCCAGTTGCACTTATTTTGTGATGCCAGCAATCTGGGATATGGGGCCGTGGGTTACTGTCGTATGGTAGATGTAAAATACATTGTTTATTTGTAATGGGCAAATCCAGAGTTCCCCGATAAGCACTGTCGGTGTTCCCGGGCTTGAGCACACCTTCGCTGTTACGGCCGCTAGGTTGGGTGCTCTGATTCAAGATTTGTGCAACATTGTAAACGTGTGCGCTATTATCAGAAATTCATGTTTTATATGTTACTAGAAAGTGTCAACCACGTTTTTAACCACAAATATTTGTAAAACACATGTAGTACGCCATATATTCATGCTACAGGGTCCCCAACTACAATTTGTATTTTAAACACAGAGTATGTAGTTAGTTTCTGCAAGCATAAACGCAGGGGTCTCTTAGTTAACCAACCAAACTTATTTCCATGTGCAGTTAATTAAAAAATAAACGTCTTAAATTGTCGAACATTTCACCACAAATGTTTTAAATTAAAGCTTCTTTTCAAGCACTGTAGTGAAATGACGATGAATTCTTAAAACAGTCGTCTCGCTGTTACTTCAACCAACGATATACCAGGCAAGGTTTCAAACCCAGGATCACTGGATCCTCCACTAGGTCCGTTTTTAGCTGGCCCGGTTTTAAACCGTGGATCACTGGATTCTTCAATAGGTCCGTTTATACCAGCCCTGGTTTTAAACCTAGGATCACTGGATCCTCCAATAGGTCCGTTTATAGCAGGCCCGGTTTTGAATCCAGGATTACTGGATCCTCCACTAGGTCCGTTTATAGCAGGGCCGGTTTTGGAACCCAGGATTAATGGATCCTATACTAGGTCCGATTATATCAGGCATGGTTTCGAACCCAGGATTACTAGATCCTTCACTTAATTTAATTTTACAAACACTAGTTTTAAACGGAGGTTGTGGGTTTATATTCACAAGAGAATCCAGGATGTTATTGTTGTGTTCGTTATTTACGAAACAATTTATTAACAACAACAATTATGTCACCTTTCATCAGGTAAAATAAATTCTCCACATTAAGTTTTCGAGTTCGCAAAAATCCTCACAAAAACCGGTCATTATCTGTTTTAAAATTTCGCCCATCTCACCGCAAGATCTCACGCCTCCTTTGAAATATAAAATTGGTTGGTACGGTCGTGTGACCAAATGGTAAGCGTGACCGATACATATACCGACCTATGCAAAAATTGACGTACCCATCATGGGTTCAAAATTGGCCCCGCGCTAACCAGAGCTGTTTAAACATATAATATTTACGAAATATACCACATCAATCATATAATGTTTCGTCGATATAGTATCCTTCATCACGAATTTCCCACCTGCGATAAAACGAACGTCAACATTAAGAGGGTCAGCCGCCAGTGGATAGGTTATAGGATCGAATCATGTGGCTTAATTAGTCGTTTTTGAATTTTGGTACGACACTTAGTTGACGTCGAATAAACATATCACCCTTCGCCCACGATCCAAGCACCCTTCGCCCACGATCCTTGGAAACGTACCTGGAGTAGTTGAAGGTAAGTCATATGTGGTTATTAGAACTTTAAAAATACTTCTGCAAATCCATAGTAGCCAAGAGAAGTCACTTTACAGTGCTCCAAAATAAAAATATTAGTTACTTAGATGTGTAAATGGGAGTGTCCTTCTGTAACATATAAACACCAATGAATTTAAATACAAAATTAAAGAAATACCCAAATATAAATCCTTTAATGTGGATTTCAATCAGATGTAATCGGTCGATAACCATGAATACACATTCACACAGACCAAACGCCAGACCACTTGTCAACATGCACTTACAAAGTCAATTAAACTTTTTTTTCTGGTGGAGTTGGACACGAGTTGTATAAATGTGCGCCAGACAAGAAAATAGTGATGGTTAACACGTGGTTGACACTTTCCAGTTTTATTTCCTCTGCAGACTCTTCAGTTTCGCTCTAGTCCATCCGCATAGCTTGGCGGTTTGGTGCGTCGCCTATTAGCTGAAAGGTTGCAGATACGATACTGGTTGCTAGCTAGTGGGTTCTGTCCTTGGGCAAAGCACTATACGGACATTTCCTGAACCCAGCGGCCTTATCGGCTCTACTAAATTGAAGGAACGTGTGAATTAAACATAACGCGCTGCAATAGCTCTGCTAACCCGATGGTGGGCGCGAGGTGAACTGACGATTGCCCGTATGTTAACCCCTTGGTTTTCCAAAAAAACATGAATATCCTATTCCTATTCTATATTCTTAAATCATTTTAGTTCGCACTGCGTTTACACGTTGGTGGGTTTCACCATACGTTGCATGACCAGAACTATATTTTGTGGTTGTTTATTCGTACCTCTATGATCAATGTTTGTGTTGCCGAATGGTCAACGCGAACAAATGTTAAACAGATTCTAATAGAACAAATCGATATATTTGGAAAAAATAAAATCTCCCCAATATAGAAAAATGGTGTGAACAAACAGTTAGCTCAACCGGTTCATATAAAGATTTCTATATTAAAACGGTTTTTGTGACGTGCCCAACAAGAGTTGGTAAATTAACGCGAACAGTAAGGTGATTGAAAGTTCGTCTTTAGCTTTGCAGTTAATATCCGCGTACTTGCGCGTGTGATGTCTATTTAAGATGCACTATGATGATGGCAGTTGCTTGCTAAGACATGGTAATAGATATACCTAATATGTATTTTTTTTTACTTTCTTTAGGGCAACGTGTGTTTTAATCCATATAATGAAACATTACAATGCAGGTTAGGTTTAATATTTGTATAATTTAAACAGACAATCATGAAATTTATTCTGTTGGTCGTTATCTGTGGTTTAAAAATAGCTGAATGCGGTAAGCTTTTTAAACAAACGTATTGTATTTATGATTTTTTAAACTTTAAATATTTCAGAACTGCCAACTTCTCAGAAGGGAAGATTTGATTGGTCTCTAGGACAAAAATCTGCAAAGAAAAATACATTTGACGCCGGAGATAAGCAAAGCAGAAGACCAAATTCGAGCTGAAGCCGACATTTCGTGTCAGAAATTCAATGCAACGTTAGTGGACATTGTGGACAAGCAGATGTATGACACAGTCGAAAGTTACGTCAGGGCTACGATGGCCATTCTTAATAAAGCGTATGCTGAAGTTTGGTTAGCGATGAACTACAATCCAAAGGTTTGTGTTAACATAATTGTATTTTCATTGTAACCTGGTGCATTCTATTATAGTCGATTTTATATATAACGCCGTGATTAACCTTAGGTGAACATCTAGTTTAAATACCTCACCTTCGTCAGGTTACCTGTTTTTTTATAATACAAAGTATTAAGGCCTCCGAGGTGCTATATATTCGTCGGATATTGTAACCGCTCGGCCGCACATGTTTTAACATATTTAAGTTGAGTTTTAATTTAATTCATTTTAAAAGACTAGATTATTGACCTTAAGCACGGGAGAGCAGGGCTACAAAGGATGGTTTACTGGTTATCCGACTTCCCAACCGACCCAAAACGCAATCTGGATGGTTGAGCGATCCGATCCAACCAATATATTCGTCGGCTTTATAAATGTCTCCCCCACTTTACCACGAAAAACTGTAATGCTGTGTGCATTATCATTGTGAAACCGCTACCACTTGCCAACAAGGATTAAGCAACAACACACCACTAGAATATTTGAATATTCATCATATTAACAATGTGCTTTTAAAAGGCGATTTGCATGTTTGTAACCTTTCTCTGCCAGTTTTATTATTAACGATCATGGTGACTTTTTATTCACCCCGCATCTAAATCTAAAATAGAAAAACCGTCATCTATCTGCGCTGACCACATTCGAACTTTGTTAACGGTTTGCTGAACTGCGTTTCGCAGTACTTTTTGTCCATTTTATAACATGAACTTTTCAAATCAGTGCTTTTGCATGCTGTGTTGTTTTAATATTTTATTTTGTATTTGTTTATATATTGCCCTAAGTTTGTGTGTTTTAACGTAATTTTCAGTTTAAACATTTTTTTTGTTTTAATGTACATAGCTTAGCCTGTGAATTGAGTGTCGCAATTTATATTTCCAATTGTGATGTAATTACTTGCAGCCGTTAGCAGACTCAGCTACCGAGACACCAGGCATCTGATAACAATTTAACCATTTGTAAGTGCACTTGTAAATAAAATACTTCATAAAGTTTGGGTTATTAGCATATCTGGTACATTTAGACATGGTTAATAGGATTCGTTTCTTATTTATTTACTCTCTTTCTGATATTATGGGCGGTAAAGCAGTCTGGTCACTGGTTTGTGTCGTTTATAACCGGGCCAATGTTCCAGGGATCTCATTGGTCCATTACATCACGTAAACTCTGATGACGTCACGAAATGACGTGTTTGTTGCCTACGACATCAAGATTACATCGCGACAGAACTGTTACGTCATAATGCTATGACAACAACCGCGAATGTCGTGTATTGTTCGTATAAGAATTCAAAAACTGTAAATCCTTTTTATTTTCTGTTTGCAAAAAGGAGATACAAATGGAAGTGAAGCCGAAAAAAATAAAAGGGCAAGAAATAACTCTAAAAAAGGATAAAATCGCATTTCTATACTAGTGTGTGGGTAGCCAGGCTTTATCCACGGGTATAGTAAGACACCTCATCTCCATAGTCGAGTTGCTGGGCTATGGCAGTGTGTGGATGCTAGGTTTATTTTTATCCTCGTTGATGGGATACCAGGCTTCAGATAGTGTAAATAATGGACCTCTATGCGCGTCCAGATACGACTTAAGGTGGCCCTTCCTTAGTCATTGGTTTTTAAACAGTGTTTTGCTGAGTAACAATGGTGGTGATTCCCCAAAGTTTATTTGGTTGGAAGTAGCATTTTTCAGGCTGCGCGCCGGTGTTCTCGTTTAGTTATGAAGTTTTGTAATAGTGGAGCAGTGTTTTGTGAAATAAAGGTGTTGATTGTGCTTCCCTGACGGTTTTGTTGAGAAAAAGTTCG
>CH002132.1:0-14345 GCA_000149265.1 Ciona savignyi | reverse complement strand
CCTCCTTTTTGTGAGGTCAGTTTCTATCAAAGTGAAACCACCAAAGGCATACCTTTCAAAACGGATAAGCCACCGGATCCCAGTCCTTGATATTGAAAAGTATTACGACCCGTCCATCGTGGTCCCGGTAGGGTAGGACTCCCGGTTGTGCCTGCTGGATCCTCTGTCGAACCTCCTCTTCACTTAGTGAGCAAACCACGTCCGGATATTTCCTGTGGTACTTCGTACACGCTATAAGATTTCATGGGTTTTTAGAGGTTTCGTAAATATTAGTGTTTTATTTTAACCGGGAACTTCTTGTTCTTCTAATCGTCAAACAAACAACTAAATCTAACTTTATTGGACTTAGTTTTAAACCCAGGATCACTGGATCCTCCACTAGGTCCGTTTATACCAAGCCTGGAATTAATCACAGTATCACTGGATCCTCCACTAGGTCCGTTTATACCAGCGTAGCAAGAATCGGTGATCCTCTGTTTTTAATCTTTTCATGATTTCACCGCAAGATGTCACGCTTCCTCTGAAATAGAAAATCGGTCGGTACGGTCGTGGGGCCGAATGATTAGCGAGACCGATATATATAACGACCTATGTAAAAAGGAGACGAGCCTATCTTGGGTTCAAAATTTTGTTGGGTAAAAAAAGTCATGTAGCAGAATGGTTAATGCAACCAATACAATATAACGCGGCCGAATGGTCATTGCTATACCGATAAACGGATTTTGTTTTGTAAAAAAATTGTATATAAAAAAACAATCTGAGTTGTAAAGGAGAGTTCAAATTTATTTCTTAAACAAATTCTAATTCTTGTTATCTTAGTTTTAGAATAATGTTTGATTGCACACAAATATTAAGCTCTGTGCTATCTACATTACAAAGATTGTGTATAATTGCGCTTATGATCAAAGAAACGATAAATAACGGTACTTTACTTGTGTGTGCCATTACATAACGATGGTGGTTTGGGTGCTATCCTTTTCCTGCCAGTTTTACCACTAACGTTTATATTAATTGTGTTCCAATCGCCCAGTTTTTGTGAAATAAATTTATCATCGTCATTCAATCTAAACCGCGAAAATTCAAAAACGACTAATTAAGCCACAGGATTCGATCCTTTAACCTAAGTATTGACATAACGGACCACAGCGATTCTGTGCGATGACCGATTAGTCTGGTGGATAAACCTGGTTTTATGCTGGCCCCAGAGCTGTCTTAACATATAATATATACGAAATATGCCCCATCAATCATATAATGTTTCGTCGATATAGTATCCTTCATCACCAATTTCCCACCTGCGAGCATACGAACGTCAACATTAAGAGGGTCAGCCGCCAGTGGATAGGTTATAGGATCGAATCATGTGGCTTAATTAGTCGTTTTTGAATTTTGGTACGACACTTAGTTGACGTCGAATAAACATAGTGGATTTAATGGGTTGAACTAAAACTAAACATTCTTAATCATACACAACACACTGAAATAGGTCCAATAACCCGACGACGTGCTCGAGTTAATCTGACGATTACCTATGTGATAACGCCCCTTGAAGTCAATTTATATGAATAATGTTATATCCTATAATAATGGAAACCGATATAATAATTGCGCTTTTCTTTCAATGTACGCGCAGTTTTACAAATGGTTGGTTTAAATTAACATTTCATAAAACTTAAATGATCTGCTTTGGTATTATTAGGTCACGATATCACCACTTGGCGTAATACAAATAATAGTTACTTAGTTGTGGTAAGGGAAGTGTCCTTCTGTAACATATAAACGTCAATAAATTCAAATACAACATTAAAGAAATAACCAAATATAAATCATTCAATATGATTTTCCTTCGTAGTTATCGGTCGATAACCATGGATATATATTCACACCCACCAAACGGAAGACCTCTTGACAACATACACTTACAAAATTAATTAAACTTTTTTCAGCGGCATTAGCAGCAACGCTGCAGTCCAAGTTACGTGAAACGTCCAACGACATCGTCCGGCTATTCCCCTTGCGCGCGCTTCGGACCACGGCAGTAGCTGTTAGACGAATATATTCCAGCAGAACTTGCCTTGATCTCATTTAGGACACTCGCTACCTCGGGTTGAACTCAAATATCAAATCGCGCAATAGAATATTCTTTCATGTGGACTTAGCAGAGGCCGGGCTAATCAACTACTCACAAATTATTAACACTGAGGGTAACTATATGAGCTCGAACCGGAAACATTAACACACCTATTCTATTTTGCCCCAAAATCTATGGTTATTGGAATAATGTCGAAAACTGGTTACGGGCGGCATTTCGTAGATCATACAACCTAACTCCACAAAATTGTTTATTTGGTATTGTTAACAATTGTGTCATTAACTGTATTTTATTATGTGCAAGATTCTGTATATACAGAGGGAAAACAACGGATACAGTCGCAACGATTTAATTAATCATTAGTAAATTGGAAGCCCTAAGAAAAAGGGAACTGAAAATAGTAAAAAAATAAACAAACTAACCTCATAACCGTAAATGAACCAACATTCCAGAGTGAAATGTATTGTTGTATTTTTGTATCGTTGCCCGTTCACCTTCTATTAACAATAAAAACACATTTAAAAAAATCAACTATTTTCTGGGGGGAGATTTTACCACTTCGGCCAAGCAATTCAATACTTTGTGGATTGCTCGAAGCTCTGAGGAAAAAGCTGACGTTAAATAGTTAAGTGCATTAAGACACTCTCCAGTTTCATTTACATCAGATGAGTTCGCACTGCGTTTACACGTTGGTGGGTTTCACCATAAGTTGCATAACTCTGCTATATTGTGCGTTTGGTTATTCGTACTTCTATGGTCAATGTTTGTTTTGCCGAATGGTCAACGCAAACGATTAATAAACCGATTCTATAGAAAAAACGATTTTTATGGGCAAAAATAATAATAAAAATATTCCCGATATAGAATGGTCGTGTAAACAAACAGTTAGCAAAACATATTCATATAAAGATTTCTATATTAAAACGGTTTCTGTGACGTGCCCAACAAGAGTTGGTACCTTAACGCGAAGAGTAAGGTGATTGAAAGTTCGTCTTTAGCTTTGCAATTAATATACGCGTACTTCCGCGTATGATGACTACATTAGATGCATTATGATGCTGGCAGCTACTTACTAAAAGATGGTAATAGGTATGCCCAAGATGCGTTTTAAAATTTTCTTAAAGACGAAGTGTGTGTTTTAATCCATATTTTAAACCATTGCATTGTAGGTTAGGTTTAATATTTGTATAATTTGAATAAACAATCATGAAATTCTTTCTGTTGGTCGTTATCTGTGGTTTAAAAATTGCTGAATGCGGTAAGCTTTTTAAACAAACTTTTAGCTTTTTAAACTTTAAATATTTCAGGGATGCTAATTTCTCAAAAGGGAAGTTTTAATCTATCTCTCGGACAGAAATCTCCAAAGAAAAAAACATTTGTTCCTTACATGATGTGCTTGGATTCTGTACCGATCCTAGTCGACATAACAGTTCGGAACAAAAATCTATCTGTGCTTCACACATACCAGGCGAGAGTGACCGAAATCTTTATACATGGCTTTATACTTCAAATGAAAGGAACTGTAGAGGACGACTGGCAAGAGAATCTCTTTGTGGATTGGACGTTTTACTCAGGTTGGTCGAGTTATTTTTTCTTCGGATTCGGATTAAAGTTCTTTGAGAATGTGATGATGGATAATACCAGTGTAGCATAGTACCATTGGGTTAATTATACGACGTTGCCTTTTAACCGAAAGGTTGTAGGTATGAAACTGGTACCTAACGGACATTGCCTTAAACCAAGCGAATTAATGGGTTTTACTAAATTAGGGTATGAATTAAACAAAATACACTGCAATAGCTCCGGTAACCCGACGGTGGGTGCGAGATGATCTGAAGATTGTCCGTGTGTTAACCCCATTTGGTTTTCCCATTCTCGTGAATATAAACATGAATATTCTATTCTAAGGGCGATTTTCGCGTTGAAACGACGTGACGTTCCATATTTGTAGAAACAATATTGTACAATTTACCTGTTTAGTTTATAGAATAAATTAAATAACTTATTTCAAAGGTCCGGGTATTGTACAAAACAGAGAATATATCTGGATGCCGAAGCCAAGCAAACTAGGATACCAAACTCGAGCTGAAACCGACATGTCGTGTCGGAACTTCAATGCAACGTTAGTGGACATTGTGGACAAGCAGATGTATGACGCAATCTATAGTTACGTCAATGCTACGCTCGCCAGTGTTGATGAAAAATCTGCTAGAGTTTAGCTAGCGATGAACTACAACCCAACGGTTTGTGTTAACATAATTGTATTTTCATTGTAACATGATGTATTCTATTATGGTCTATTTTATATATAACGTCGTCACCTTAGGTGAACATCTAGTTTAATTACCTCACCTTCGTCGGGATACGTGTCTGTTATAATACCAAGTATTAAGGTCTTCAATATGCTATAATATAGCAGCTATATATTCGTCCGTTGTGCTATCCACTCGGCCGCACATGTTTCAACATATCCAACTTGTGTTTTAATTTAATTAACCAAACGAAAGTAAAGTATTTTTCCATTTCACCAGAATGAGTCCATGTCCTTAAGCACTGGAGAGCAGGGCTACAAAGGTAGTTGGCATACTAATTATCCGAGCTTTAATCCGACTTGGACCGCAATTGAAATGATTGTGCGAACCGATCCAACCCGATAAATACGCCGGCCTTTTGAACTAACCACCCCACTGGTGAAATTTGGTCGCGCATGCTGTGTGCATTACCATTGTGAACCCGTTACCTTCTACCAACAAGGATTAAGCAACATCCACCACTGGAATATTTGAATATCCATCATAATAACAATGCGCTTTTAAACTGCGATTTGCATGTTTGTTACCTTTTCCTGCCAGTTTTTTTTTAACGATCATGCTGACTTTTTATTCACCCCGCATCTAAATCTAAAATAGAAAACACGTCATCCCATCTGCGCTGACTACATTCGAACTTTGTTGACTTTAACTAATTTTCCCAGAAAATACAAGATACATACGCACTGAAGTTAACGATTGCTGGAACTGCGTTTCGCAGTACTTGTTGTCCAATTTATAACATGAACTTTTCTTATCAGTGCTTTTTGCATGCTGCGTTGTTTTGATCGTTTATTTTGCATTTGTTTATATATATTGTTCTAACTTTGTGTGTTATAACGTGATTTTTTATTCAAATATTATTTTTGTTATAATGTACATGGCTTAGCCTGTGAATTGAGTGGCGCAATTTATATTTCTAATTGTGATGTAATTACTTGCAGCCGTTAGCAGACTCAGCTACCGAGACACCAGGCATCTGATAACAATTTAACCATTTGTAAGTGCACTTGTAAATAAAATACTTCACAAAGTGATGGATCATTTACTTGTCTGGTATATTTAGACATGGTTTATAGGATTCTTATTTATTCATTTTCTTGCTGATATTATGGGGCGTTAAAGCAGCCTGGTCACTGGTTCGTGTCGTTTATAACCGGGACAAGGTTTGAGGAATCTCATTGGTCCATTACATCATTTGAGGAATCTCAGACGTCACGTAATGACGTGTTTGTTGCCTACGTCATCAGGATTAAATCGCGATAGAACTGTTACGTCATAATGTGACGACAACATTCGTCAATGTCGTGTATTGTTCGTAAGATTTCCAATTCGCTGGATTTTAGTTTTAGTTTAGTTTAGTTTATTCATTTTTTGCCCCAGTTTTAAAAAATGGCAAACGAATATAATTACGACACAGGAACGGGAAAAACGGCAAAACGAACAGTCGTTAAAACACGTCATTAGAAAAAAAAAGGATATAAAGTAATAAATATAGCGGACGCGGCCGCCAAACCTAAGCAAAAGAACAATATTTAGCGATCCAAATTTAATTAAGACCGAACGATATAAAGCCCTGAAGAAAAGTGTGCGGTAAGCGCGACCAGTACTGTGGGGGAGCCGGCTTTAGGAGAAGGTGTGGCCCGAAAGCGTGGACCAGAGTGGAAAAAGAAAAAAACCCTAAAATGAAATTTCACTAATGTCAGATGACATTTTTAGTTTCAAGCACACTTACCGGGGCATATTTACATTAAATATTCTCATTTAACACACAGATTGCATAACACTAATGCATTAGAGCACTTATGAAGGAGTGCTAAAAGAGGAGCACTACACTAGTGCACCATAAATAACAAAAAAAAACGCAAAACAACACAAAACAAACAAAATGTTTAAATAAATAAATAATAAATAAGAAAAAATAAATAAATAAATAGCAAGCCAAAAAATGGGTTGCTAGCAAGTGAAAAATACTAAAGACTGCAGCAAGGATCCGATATATAAAGCAGATTGGTTGTGACATATTAGTTTAATATTGATCGGCATCATCTTCTGGAGATCACGCTGCCAACTCTCGAATAGTAAATTTGAGGAGGAGGAGCCACGCAAGAAAACCGGACGACCTTCTCCTCGTAGATGAAATTTCGGTGTCCGAGTATCTGGAACAATAGTGTCTTGGCAGTATAGTTGTAAAACTACTTCAAGACATTAAAGAAATCGAAAAATAGATAGAAATAAAGACAGGTTAGGGAACAGGGTAGTGTGCAATCGGGTGGTGAAAAATATTATAAAAACCAAAAACAAATAAAACGACTGAAATGATAAGTTTTAAAATACAGAGCTCTGTTAGGGCCGGCAAAAACTAATTCACAGTAAAATACAAAACCAAATGTGCCATCGGCTTACCAAGTAACAGAGAATACTGTAAAAAACATCACCATAAATAACACTTGTGTTTGTGTAAACAAATCAATATTGTTAGCATGCAAAGGAAGTCAAGACTGGGATTTTAATGTGGTGATCATAATTTAAAAAGAACAAAATATGGAAACTTTTCATGCATGTGATTTTAATAGGGAAATCAACGTGTGAAAACAAGTGAAAAGAAATGCATGCAGGTATCAATATATGCAAAGAAATAGAAAAGGTAAAGCAGTTTATAGGAATTTATTTGTGCAAGGAGTAAATGAAATTTAAACTTACAAAAGGGATTTATTTAAAAAAACACACGATTTAATCTCACGAATGTTGTTGGGTAATTGTTGCCAAATCTTTGGGCCTATGTATTTTAGGGATTGTTGGGATAGGGACTTGTTACAAAAAGAAATTAAAAATTGGGAATTGCTTCTTGTTTTCATTGTAGTTTTAGGTTTGTTGGGTATGCAATTGTGGAGGGCAGGGGGAAGTGTATTGTTATGGCATTTGTGCATTATGGACAATATTTCTAATTTGTGCATGTCATAAATTGTTAAAAGTCCATGTTGTCTCATTATAGAAACTGAAATTTAGCGTTTACCAAGGTTAAATACAAGGCGAATAATTTTATTGCACACTCGCTGTAATTTAGTTAGCATTTGATTATTACCATAACACCAGGTGGATATGCAATAGTGAATATGACTCAGTATAAGTGAGTGGTATAATGTGAAGAAGTGCGGGTTGGTCAACAAGGGGTTTTATTTTACGTACCACGAGTAAATTAGTGTTAAGTTTCTTAAGGAGTATTTGCATGTGTGGTTTCCAGGAAAGGTTGTCATTTAAAGTTAGACCAAGAAATTTAATGGTGTTGACTTGTTCAATTTTATAGTTATTTATTGAAATAAGGGGTGGTACTGAAAGAGTTGATTTAAAGGAGTTCGAAAAAAACATGTATTTTGTTTTATCAGTGTTAAGAATCAGTTTGTTGCTGGAAAGCCATGTGAATAGTTTGTCTAGATCAGCATTGGCATTTACACATGTTATGGATTGGTTGCGGCCAGGGGTAAAAATGGTGGTGTCATCGGCAAACATAATAGCTTTACTATGGGTTAAGCAATTTGGCAGGTCATTGATATATATAATGAATAGTAAAGGACCTAGAATGGATCCTTGAGGAACTCCTAATTTAACTCGGTGTCGGGTTGGAAGATAGAGTTCCATTAAAATCAACAATTTGTTGATCGGTTTGATAAATAACTGGTGAACCAATCAAGTGCTACACCCTGGATGCCATAATGAGACAATTTGTTCAGAAAAATGTCATGATCAATGGTGTCGAAGGCTTTTGACAGGTCTAAAAAAACACCCAATAACAGATTTTTTATTTTCCAAATGATCAGATATTATATTAACCAGGAGATTGCTAGCATGGCTAGCTTGAATAATCTTTCCTAAATCCAAATTGGTTGTTATGAAGAACATTATTGTGATTTAAGAAGAAGTGGGTTCTGTTGTACATTAATTTTTCTATTATTTTGGAGAATAAAGGAAGTAGACTAATCGGTCGGTAGTTATTTATCAGTGAGTGCTTGCCTTTTTTAAACACTGGGATGACTTTTGCAATTTTGAAGTCATTTATAAATTTGCCTGATTGTAGGGATAGGTTAAATATATAAGATAGTACCTGTAATATATTGACTGGTGTGGATTTTACAATTTTTGTCGGAATCTGATCTAAGCCGCTGCTGGATTTAGATTTTAAGTCCAGTATTATTGTTTTAATCTCTTGTGGACTAGTGGGGAAAATATACATGGTGGAAGATGATTGGGATTTTAGGTAATCTGTGTGGTGTGAGGTGGATGGTGGAATCCGGTTTACCAACTCAGTTGCAACATTTGAGAAATGATCATTAAAATAGTTAGCAATGTGTATTGGGTTGCTGGTAGATAATCCATTAATTTCAAATGACTTGGAAATTTGTGGTTTAGATTTCCCGAGTAGTTCATTTATGGACCTCCATGTAGCCTTTATGTTATTTCTGTTAGTCTTGAATATTTTTCTATAATGACATTTTTTTGCAGCTTGTATAGTTTTTAGATTCGAACCGTCTGCATAGGATTCCAACCGTCTGCAGAGGGAAATCCCCAAAATTAATTTAATTCACAAACGGCTGAATTGCCGACAACGGCCGACAACGGGCGAAAACGGACAACAACGGACGACAACGGACGACAACGGACGACAACGGACGACAACGGACGACAACGGACGACAACGGACGACATCGGACGACTACGGACAAAAACGGACGACGAAAGCGTCTTATCAACACGTCGATCCAGGAAATATCGAGATTTGAATAACATTTTGTGATCCCAGCAAGCTGGGATATGGGGCCGTGGGTTACCGCGTATGGTAGATGAAAAATACATTGTTTATTTGTAATGGGCAAGTCCGGAGTTGCCCCGATAAGCCCCGGTTATTGTTCCCATGCTTAAGCTCCCCCTTGCTGTTACCGCCGTAAGGTCGGGTGCTCTGATTCAAGATGTGTGCACCATTGTAAGCGTGTGACCTATTATTAGACATTCCTTTTTCAGATCTTATAATTTGTAATATAATTGGTAATTGAATGGTCTAGTTAACGACACAAACATCATGCCAAAATGTACCTTGAGTTAAACCTTTATATGTTATATAAGCTCATGTAAACCAATCGTTGGCACTACCCACGGTACACATTGGTTTAATGCTAAGAAACTTGTAATTTAACACTTTATGTTAATTTGGGTTATTACCGGTATATATATTTATACATATATATCTTGTGAGTTCTTGATGGTACAGTCTCAAGCGCGAATCCACATTAGAACACTCATGTTGGCGGTTTTACTTGTACTTATTTAGAATACTAACTATGTCGTTTTATACTAACTATGTCGTTTATTGAAACCAAAGCGTTAAGGGTATTACTCTAGCAAGGTATAACATGTCGCCCCGACAACTTAATAAAGGGCTAATAGAGTTGCAATGAAAATTTGTGATTCGTTAGACAACATGGTTTAGATATTCACAAAATAAAATCTTGGCGGACAAATCCAAGAGAATTCCCCCGGGATGTTAAATAATAAAACTGTATTTTTTCTAAAATTTAGTTTTTTAGAATTAGCGCTTGAACGGCTGATCCCATTTAATCAGATTTGGTGAAATGTAAGTGCATTACCCAGTTATCTAATTCTTGGAAGAAATAAAAAAAATGCCTAAAAAAATACCCTAAAAATAGGGCTAGCGTTGAACTACAATCCAACGGTTTGTGTTTACTTATTTGTATTTTCATTGTAACCTGGTGTATTCTAGTATAGTCGATTTTCTATTTAACGCCGTTATTTACAAGCGTTTAAAGTTAACCTTAGGTGAACATCTAGTTTAATTACCTCACCTTCTTCAGGTTACGTGTATAATACCAAGTATTAAGGTCTCCGAAGTGCGATATATTCGTCAGTTGTGCTAACCGCTCGGCCGCAAATGTTTCAACATATCCAACTTGTGCTTATATTTAACGAACCAACTGAAGTAAAGTATATTTCATATTACCAGAATGACTCTATGAAGTTAAGCACGGAAGAGCAGGGCTACAATGGTAATTGGTATCCTAAGTATCCGATCCCCTATCCGACTTGGACCATAATTAGGATGATTGTGCGAACCGATCCAACCGGTACAAACGTCGGGCTTTCGAACTACCCACCCCACTTGGGGAATTCTGGCGCGCATGCTGTGTGCATTCCAATTGTGAACGCGCTACATTCTACCAACAAGAATTAAGCAACATCCATCCACTGGAATATTTGAATATCCATCATAATAACAATGCGCTTTTAAGCTGCGATTTGCTTGTTTGTTACCTTTTCCTGCCAGTTTTATTATTAACGATCATGGTGACTTTTTATTCACCCCACATAAATAGAAAACACGTCATTCATCTGCGCTGGCTACATTCGAACTTTGTTGGCTTTCACGAAATTTTCTCGGAAAATGCAAGATACCTACGCACAGAAGTCAATTTTTGCTGAACCGCGTTTCGCAGTACTTGTTGTCCATTTTATAACATGAAATTTTCAAATCAGTGCTTTTTGCATGCTGCGTTGTTTTAATCTTTTATTTTGCATTCGGTTATACATATTATCCTAACTTTAAATGGCCCTTTCAAAATGAACTGAAATTAAAACTCATAATATTATTATGTTTTCTATGGTTTAGGAGGGGGAATTGGTGTGGAACTATCACATTGGAGCTTTATAGTGATTTATGGAAATAAAACTTCATTTTATTTGCTTTCGAATTGCTGCGTTTAACGTAAGTTAGTGGTCCTAGAGTTTCAGACCAAAAGCCTATATTTCACAAGAAAGTGTCAATCACGTGAGAACCACCACTATGTTAAAACCGCATATTGAGTGCCCGATATATTATTCTGCATGCCAGAGACGATTCGGGTTCCCTGGCTACCTCATCACCCTTAGTATATCTCGTACAAAGTGTGTAACGTTTGTTTTTGCAAGAAGAAATCGTCGAACTGGTCACTCGCTAGTCGGTTGTGTCCTTGGACAAGGCACGTTTATTGCCTGAAACCAGCGGATTAATGGATCCCACCAAATTGAAGGTACGTGTGAATCATACTCAAGACATTGTAAAAGCTCCGATAACCGAAGGTTGCAAGGTGATCTATAGATTGCCTGTGTGTGTGTCAAACCGTCTTTGACTTTTCCATTAATTGAATTTACTCCGTTTTTTTTTTATGGGTCCCATTTGGAAAAATGGGACACATAGTGTTTTTTTTTCGTCAAATGCTTGACAGGCATTGCATGTCCCTCCGACATCTACCAGAAGGAATAATGGAATCGCAATGAAACTTTGTGATTTGTTAGACAACATGGCCGAGATATGCAGAAATCAAAATTTTGGGGAATTCCCATTGGATGTTAAAAACCAAAACGGCCTTTTTTCTAAAATATTAGCTTTTTGGGCCATAGCGCTTGACCGGCTGCTCCAATTTGAATCATATTTGGTGGAATGTAAGTGCATTAGTCACTGATTTACACTTAGAAGATATGAGAAAACTACATAGGAAAATACCCCTAAAAATAAGATTTCAAATTATGATTTTTACAAGCATGCCATGTCGCCCCGACATCTAACCAAAAGGAATATTGGAATTGAAATGAAAATTTAACATTTGTTAGACAACATGGTCTAGATACGCAGTAGCAAAATTGTGAGTGATAAATCTAGGGGAATTCCCCTGAGACGTTAATATCCAAAACGGTTATTTTTTCTAAAAAAAGCTGTTTGGGCCATAGCATATGTGAAATGCTGGATCGTTAGCCACCCTGTGTCAATTAAAAAAAACATTTACTTAGAATCATTAAAATATTACAATAGAATTACTCAGTCTACTACGAATATCCCCCAAAATAAAATATGCATAACCAATCATAACTGCAATATTATAACTGCAAATGGGGCCAAAAGCGTGCAAATGGGGCCAAAGCACATAATTAAGATGCATCAATACCACGGGTATTAAATGTGCTAAACACTTAAAACCATTACAAATCGATAATAATTTTCAATGCGAACAAAAAAGAGTTGGTGGGGTTTCACCATACGTTGCATGGCCCAACTATATTGTGTGGTTGGTTATTCGTACCTCTATGATTACCAGTCGGACTGGAGAGAGATCACTGTATACGTTTGGTGACGTCATACTTACCCGAAACTCTAATGTTTGTGTTGCCGAATGGTCAACGCGACCGATTGATAAACCGATTCTATTGGAAAAATGATCTTTTTGGTACATTGCATTACATTAATATGGGCGGGTCCACAGTAGCTACCGGGACCAGGAATTTACGCCATGGAAGGCCCATTACTCCAGCGCCCCGGGCTAACATGGATCCGGGATATAGCGGTCAAGTAGGCCCGTGTCCTGAAGGAAGCTGACTAAATGCTTGACCGGGATAGATGCGAGATCATCAGATTTAAAAACTCCAAAATTTCTCCATATGGCCAACTTAGTGTAGAGGAGTCTCGTCTTCTTCTTGGCAGAAGGGACAGGTTGCACATGCCGTGCGCATGAGGATGGATTGGTGCTTAGCCAAATTAGCATGACCAGTGATAATCTGAAGAACAGATCGTAACTGTCTCTGCCGCAGCCGGAGAAGTTCCCTGGACAGGGATAGGCCTTGTCCAAGATACTCCTTCGTCTGACGACAGCTACAGTGTTGTCTTCATTCTTCAGCATGTTTTCGGCTCATCCACGCCTCCAATTCTGTTCTGACAGAGCAGACAGGAATACAGAGGGATGGTTCTGGACCGATGATTGGTGGATTGAATTAGTACTCCAGCACCAGCGATCCATCACCTTCTTCCGTCACTTCAGGTCACTTCGCCGACGTACCCACGGACATGGAACTTCTCAATCGAAAGTTCGGAGTTCTGGAACCCGAGAAGACGAATAAACCGTTCCGGATTTGTTCGAACCTTCGGTTCAGAGACCCAGACAGTGTAGACCCGTTCGTTAAGACGATCTTCGGGTCCTTTTGCTGTGTAGCCAATGTTCTTACCTGGCATTGGTGGTAAACCACGGATAAACCTCCTAAAGGCCGCCAGTGATGCTGCATCCATACAGGTGACCTTCATGGTACCTGTCTTCAGCAGCACAAGCCCTTTGGCCTTTATAAGAGGAAGTATGCCGTCCAACATGGAGTCTGACATAGCACTCTCGATGTAGCGGATATCAGCCTGGATAAGACTTTCCGACCCGCTAGCGGGTAGAACATCAAGTCTAAGGCTGCTGTTTGCCGCATCTGCATATGACGTGGCTCGCTATCGCTGAAGGAAGCTTGGGGTGCCGCAGAGGTTGTAGGGGGTGATTGATTGCTTGCTTTGTCAGGGTTTGCCTCCGGTTTGTCGGCCAACCTCGGTAAGGAGGTGGAGGACAAACCATCATCAGTTGTTTTTGTTGATTTTTGTTGTTCCATGCTATACAATAGGGTTTTTGCCCCCTCTAGGATCCGACTTACGTTCTCGGCACGGCCGAGGCAACAAGGCCAGGCAAAACGCCCTCCCGCAGTTTCGGCTCTCCGTAGGACCCCGACCAGCTTTCAACAACTCCACGCCGACCCTCGTACACAGATGGGGAATCAGCCCACTGAGACTCAGGCCATTGATATGTCTACGAGTGGACTTGATCCTCGCACCCTCGCAAGGGTTTACCCCCTAGTAGCCGAGGCGCTACTCTCGGTACCGCGGTACTCCTAGTGCGCCAACCCCCAAAGTACACCTGCCGTGGGTGGGGTCGAGAAATTCCCCTTTCACATACCATTACAGTAGCTTAACGGTAACCCGAAAGTGGATTGCAGCTTTGTCAGTTCCTCACCTTCGACCTTACCACCATGGGTGACCCTGCCAGGGGTAGAAAATTCCATCCCCGATGGCATTGCTCTTGGGTTCATTGGAAACTCAAACC
>CH002133.1:109044-122465 GCA_000149265.1 Ciona savignyi | reverse complement strand
AATACACCTCATGAGCACAGTCGAGCACAGTAATACATTTTGTGCCCACAGTTGAGCAAAGTAATACACCTCATGCCCACAGTCGAGCAGAGTAATCAATACTAATATCTTTTGTATTGTACTATTGTATTGCCCATTGCTAAATACAGAAACAAATAAAAAAAAAACAACGAGCTTGTTTTTAACTTGATTGCCATGTTCCACATAAAAAGAAATAACATACCATAGTTAAATACGACAGATTTGATCAAGTTGATTTCTGGAAATTCCCCTTTCTCAATACCATCATCATAGAAATAATATATTTTAGAATTGGTCCAAACAAGCAAACTTGGGAGAACGGAGGTGATTGAAGCAATGTTAATGGAGCCTGAATGGATGGATGGATGGTTGGTTGGTTGGTTGGTTATGATCGAAGGTTGGAATTAATGGGGCAGCGCTAAATGGAGGGAAATCGGGAAGGAGGAAACTGCTCACTAAAACTATGGAAAGTAATTTTATTCTCCCCTGAACACTAATTTCAACCCCACAACTAACCCTAACTCTAACCCCATGTTTAAAACTAACTCTAATGCCTTAATATATGTTTTGATGTGGAGTTTCCCTCCTTCCCTGCTTTAGGTTTTCCCTGAATTAATGTCAGTGGTTGATTCCAGGGTTGGGGCATGAATGACGGGTCGAAACACCACATGCTCATAGCCAGCTTAACTAACGAAACACTATGTTTTTAAATGACGTTTTCAATCCACTGGTGCTAATCTGGCAATGCTTGCCCGAAGAAACAACTGACTAGCTAGTGGTTGGTTTTGATCCCGCCACCATTCGGCTGCTGGACTGATACATATTAACCACCAGATAGCATAAGCTACCCCTACCCCAATTACCTTAAAGTTGTGTAAATATTTATTTTAACATGATGGGATATTCTTGTTTTAATTCTGTTAACGAACAATGCAAGCAGTGTTAAGACACTGGCAATTAAAAGTGCATGATTAAGATGTTATTTTAATTTTAGTACAACCCATTAATCTAGACATGGCCCGCAGGCAGCCAGGCAGGGTACAGCCCATGAAGAGATTTTGATCGGCCCGCAGACTGTATCTAACCATACCCTGTAATAAAGATATTGAATACTATTCATGTAATATACAGCCCACCAAGAACTTTATTTTCCCACATCTGGTGCTCCGGCTAGAAAATTCGCCCACCCCTGCATTAATCCAGTGGGTAATTTTGCAGACAGTTTAACATTACACAGATAAAATTCCAAATCTGACCTGTGTTTGGTATTTGACTGAGAAAAGTTGAGTTTTTGCAACTCATGATTGAGTTGGTTGGTTGGCCATACACAAATGTGCATAATATAAGATGTCTGTGGTGGTTATTGACCAACGTTGCAGCCAAGTTCCCAGGAATTACTCCGAGGGCAACTTCTTTAATGTGGTAGTCTGCGAAGTGTAAGGGGGTGGTAATATGGGTGGATGAGCAACGTTACCAGGGGCATCTTTATTGTGCTTTCTAAAGTTTATATCTTAATTCCTTTTGTGCAAGTAATCCTAAATATAAGCTCTCCTATAAAGTGTTTCTATCACTTTTGTGCATAAATGACCCTGAATACAAGCTCCACTTGCAAAGTTTTTTTTCGCACAAATTACCGCACACTTTTAATCAGGGCTTTATATCGTATCAGTTTATTTTTGTTTCCACAGTATTGTGTTTCACTATGCTTTTTCCCAATCGAATTTGTATATTTGTACCCCAAACAACCTTGATATAAGTTAGCGCACAACTTACCGGTATATCCGATATCCAGTTTCAGATGACGCCATTGATTCAAACCTCGATCCATGTAATATACACCACCCCTGCTCCACGCCACCACACCATCACTCTCAAGTGTGTAGTATGGGTTCTGATGGGGGTTTATTAAACAGTTTGGTGAAGTGGCCAACCCAATCAAAATTTCACTGGAGTTGGACACGTTTAGTTTCTGCAAGTTTGAAAAATGTTTTTGGTCGGTTAGTGTGTCGCCTTTTACCCAAAGGGTTTCAGGATCAAAATTGATTGTAAGCTGGTTGTGTCTATGGGCAAGGCACTTTACGGATATTGTCTGAACCTAGTGGAATAATGGGTTCTACTATATTGAAGGAATGTCTGAATCATACAAAAAACACTGCAATAACTCCGGTATCCCTATGGTGGGTGCGAGGTGATCTGATGATTTCCCATGTGTTAACCCCCTTTGCGTTTCCCATTTACTGGTACAAACAAAAATAACCTATCCTTTCCATCTTTAAGCTGGTATTATGGAATGGAGTTATCAAAATATAAATCCTTGCGAACCTTGAACACAAGATTTGTTTCATCTAATCTCCCCTCATATAGATGACCACTCAATAGAATGTAAATCCTTCCAAGTGTAATAGCGATATCTGACACTTCTACACCTGCGTTGGTTGGAATACTCTGTGTATCTCTAGCTATACAGCCTATGCTCTGTACTAAATTAATATGTGTATTACTGTACATTAAACTAGTAAACTGGAATTGTGTAACTATACAGCTCATACTCTTACACTGTGTATTACTGTACATTAAAGTAATATACTGAGCACTAAACTATATCTGAACACTAATATACTAAACATGTGTAGAATGCAATATGGGGCTTATTTTAGTACAATGTGTATACAGTTTATACTGTTTACTTTACCAATGTACATCAAACTGATACACTGAACTGATACATTAAACTATTATCTAAGCACTAATATTTTGGACACATAGTGTCATTTGACTAATATTCCACTGATACATCTACATTCTCAGATCACTGGAATAAGGTTCAACTAAAACAAACATTAAGTTAATACGACTGAATCATACACAACACACTTCAATAGCTCCGTTAACCTGACGATGGGCACAAGGTGATCTCATGATTACGATGTAATAACGCCGGCGTATTTTACCATTTACGATGACAAACATGATGTGGGGTCAACCCTGCTTCATTTTTAACAAAAATGTGCTTTTTTATTTTCATGTAATAATTGAAAGAAAAAATAAACTAAAAAATTAAAACCTAAATATTATACTCAGTATGTCAACATTACAAGGTATTCAAGACTTGGATTGTTGGTTTGTTCACATGCTGGGAACATTAATACGATTAATATAACTCACCATATGTAGCAGCAATGTCCCCACTTATGCCCATCTTTCGACTCGTAACAAATTCATCCGTTGTGAGGAACAGGTGGTCCATGGTGGCCAGTACAGCCACATGAGGCAGACAAGAGCTTTGGAAGGTTTTCCTTTGCACAGCAGTAGCGGGGCGTAGAAGGGTGTCTGGGACTGGAATCATGGAAACATTATAAGTTGTAACATGGGTGACGTTCAGATTAACACATGCGCACTGTCAGATTACCAGATGCCCAATGTCAGGTTACAAGATGCAGAAATTTCTATTTGTTCAACCTATTAAACCACTATGACCATTAAATGCCTTCCCAAAGCTAAAACTAATTGCAATTAAATGACACAAATATATGTTGTATTTAAAAGATTTTGATTTAAATTTAGTACAACCAACTTAAATAGAGATTCATTTGACACACAAAGTAAATGACTTGCAAGCGACCAGTTTCAAAGCTGTAACCCTGTGGTCGTCCAACTCTTGTTAACCATACTGACATGATAATCAATTGACCTTAATTAACACACCAACCCCTACAGGCCAACACATATATGACATACCAACCAACTAGACACTAACTACAAAGCAACTAAACCAGTGGAATTACCTATCATAGATGCCAAGTCATTATGACTAATGAATACAACAGTTGGCATCACCACACAACCCAACATTCCAAGTTTGTGGAAGGAATCAATCTTGATGAATTCGGATTTGAAGATCTCACTTTCGTCGATGGAAATCTTCCAGAAATGACCGGTCGAGTTGTATTCTTCATTGGCTGGAAATATGTGGAATAAAGATGGCAACACTGACAGTAAAGATATCTGGCAACACTGGCAGATTTTTCTAGCATCTGGTTTGGTTTAACATTTTATCAAGACTTATCCACCAACCCTGGGTAGTATAACTTTCTGGGTTGATTATGAAACTTAAAAGTTGCTCAGCTGAAAGGTTGTGGGATCGCAACTAGTCGCAAGCTGGTCAGATGTTACCTTAGGCAAGCACTTAGCAGATAACCAATAGGTTTAATTGAAATCTTTAGAAAAAATTATATCTTTCATTATTTACAATACAATACAATTTTGATTTAAAAATACATTTCATGTATATACCAAAACAAATTTGGCGTTAACTGAAAATCCAACAATTAACAATAAAAAAATACTGTGGCAAGATATTACAGCAAAACAGGAAGGCACCAAAAAAACTTAAAGTTATTTATTTTGGTGCCTTCACCAATTAACACACTACAATAGCTCCAAACACCTTATGTGGAAATAAGGCAATCTGATGATTGGTAGTGTTATGAGTGTGTTTCCAACAGACCTATAAAAACTTGTGGCAAATAATCTTGTGAATTTTCCAACTCTGTACTCACCAGCTATTCCTTGTACCTACAGCTGCCACTAAAGAGGCTCACCGTATATCTCTATGTGCTTACTTTCCATATATAACAAACCGTTGCACGAGTCATGAATAAACAAGAACTTAACCTCTAACACCATTAACTATAAATTGGTAAACAAACACACCGATCAGCACAGGGGATCCAACAATTGTGGTTAACACTGGACGTTCCATCCTCGATTTGAAGAGTTGAGTGATGTGTTTGGAGTGATGGTCGTCGTAGGAGGTTTGGACTCGTCGGATGGATATCTGTGGATTACTCTGACCGGTTAGTCTGGTGATTTAATTCAACGCCTTTCAATCGAAAGGTTGCAGGTTCGAAACTTGTCGCTAGCTAGTCGGTTGTGTGCTTGGGTAAGGCAGCTCCAGTAATCTGATGATTGCCTGTGTGTTAACCCCTTTGTTTTTTTATCCTATCTGTGGAGAATGTTCGGTTTGGGGAAAATGTCAGAGTTATTTTTAAACCTTTAAAAATTGTGGTAAAGACTAATACGAAATAAAAACTGTACCCAACTGTTACCCTTGTCTACTTAGTAACGGCATTCTGGCCGCATTTTTTAATAACAGAATGTTCGATTTAATAAAAATGATTTTGCCGCAGTGTGCTGTATGCTTTATATGTTGTGAGAACTCTTTCCTTTTTTCTATAAACATAGATTGACACAATAACTGCAATGCACCACTTGTACTGACCAATCTATGTCATTGGGGACAGGTTTCGGAATTTTTTTGCTTTTTTTCTCCTCCAATGTGTTTTGCACAGACTAAGTAATTAACTATATACAACCATTTATATTAATGAGATAGATCAAAGCTGAGACAAATCCATTAAACAAACCATCATTTGCAACACAAATCGCCTGAAATAAATTACAATATCTCAATCGTGGTATTCGTTAATGCAAATAAAACTGTCCTTTTGCCGTCTTTGTTTAAGAATTAGTTAACGATTTTCCATCTAATTTAATTTAAAAAATCGAAAAATAAACCCAACAGGCGACAGACCACTCACCTGCAACACGAATCGACGTTCCCCCCGATCAACCTCCACCCCCCAGAAGAAACATCGCGCTGATTCCGTCAGTTTGACGATCGTCGTACGATCGAGCTCGGTGTCACAATCCGGACAAGGTTTCTGACAACACATGTGGGAATTGGCTACTAGCAGTACATAATGTGGCTGTTTAAGCCATGTAGCAACCAGAATTACTGGGACAGAATTCAAGGGAAAAAAAACCACTGAGGGTTTATCTATCATGTTAAGAACTATGGTTATAGGATAGGAATACAAATGAGAGGATTTTTGGCATTCATCACAATGTCGTAATTTTTATTGCACAATTAGCTGTTAAACAGATATTTGTGACATTTTACAGACGTCTTTTACAAAAACATATTATTAAAATTTAGAGTAATGCTGTCTTCTCTTTCTAGCACTGATTGCGTTGTAACCATGTTCCCCCCACACCCCCATACACCAACCCACACCCACCGTGATCATATACTTCCCATTCCCCTCACAATGCATTGAAGCTGTCAAGCTGTCCTTGTATGTAATCGAGCAATTTGTCGGGGCAGATATTGGGGTCTGGGTCCCGTTATCACACTTCCACACCCACACCACTGGGTTGGTGGAATGGTACTTGACCGTTCCATCAAAGTTCACATAGTGGTTGGTTGGTAATGGAGGACTTTGCATTCTGTAAGAGTGTAAGTATTTTTATTTGCATTAATCACGTAACATGACAGCGGTTTAAAACGATACGAAAAAACTTGCCAGCACTTGATGTTCATGTTTTATCCATTAGTATGGTAAAACGCAAGGGGTGTTAACACACCAGCAATCAACAGATTACCTCGCGTCCACTGTAGGGTTACCGGAGCTATTACAGTGTGTTGTGTATGATCTAGACGTTCCTTCAATTTGGTAGAATCTATTATTCCACTGGGTTCAGGAAATGTTCGTTAAGTGCCTTGGCAAAGGACACAACCGACTAGCTGGCGACGAGTTTCGAACATGTAACCTTTTGGCTGAATGGCGACCAACTAATCCACCAAGCTAATTAATCAGGGTAAACAAAATATTTTTTTGTGTTCATTTTCTTAAAAAAGTGTTAAAAAATTCTAGTTGTCACAAACCTTACCTCCATATACATGTCACATATGGGAAGCTGATGCACCATAGAAATAACAAATAATACATTATTTTCTCCCCCATTAGTTATTTAGCACAAAGTGCAATTCACACAATTCTATGTAGAACCATCTGAAGAAACAAATATTGCACTGCATTATTATATGAATCACTGTGGTGGTTTGATTGCATAATAATTGACACATAAAATCTTAAGAAATTAAAAAAATGATTATGAATAAAAACTGGATGGAATGTATCGTAAGAGCTGAAAAAAACTGTGTTGAGTTTGTTGAATTATATATTGTATTATATGAACATGTTCATCTCCATGTCATCAAAAAGATATACTGGTAGCTATTATAGGAAATAATGCAATTTCATTTAGCTTTAAGTAGTTTTTAACAATAGAAAGATCTTTGGATTGAAACCACAAGTCAGCTGTTAGTTTTCTTGGAATGGACACAAAGTATTATCAGTTAAAAAGAGTTCTATTTCATCCGACTAACATTCTAGTAGAACACTACCAATGTGATGATTTTTCATGTTTAAAACTAAAGTTCCAACATTAAACTGTTATCATTCAATATGCAAATAAGATTGATGTTGGTTGAATCAATATAAATCATGTCTCATATGGGAAGATACTGGCATTTCCTGCCTCAGTTTCCACAAATAATCCAACTCAATCTCAGCAGTTATGACCCCAACCCTATCCCCTGCGCACGCTAATACTGTCCCCCAGGGGTCCACGATCATGCTGTGTCCGTACGACTTGCGCGACGAGTTATGAACCCCGACCTGTGCGGCCGCAACCACGTAACACTGGTTTTCGATCGCTCTTGCGCGCAGCAACGCCTCCCAGTGGGCGTGGCCGGTGGGCACGGTGAACGCCGACGGATAGGTGAGAATTTCTGCGCCTTTTTCGCGAAGTTTACTTGAAATTTGCGGAAACCGAACGTCGTAACAAACCATGGCTCCAAGCTTTCCTATTGGAGTGTCGATCGGGTCAACGATGCATTTACCAGCGACCACCGTGTCTGTTTCTTGCAATCTAACCTTGTTGGGAATATCGACATTAAACAAGTGGCATTTGTCGTACACAAGTCGAACAACCCCATCAGCATCAAACACAACATGGGAATTCCTCATTTTATCACCAGGGTCATCCACGCACCTCCTGTGTATTCCACCACACGACAACCACACACCAAACTCTGCCGCCATCTTTGAATATTCCTTGAACAAATCCGAGTCCAAGAAATTCGACATTTTGACGGATTTTAATCGATCTGACGAGATGTAGTCACAAGCTTCTGGTAGAAACACGAACACGGCACCACGGGAGTTGCATTCCGACACTAAATCTCTCGCTTGTTGTAAATTCTGATCAATATTCTCATCAACTGACATTTGGCAAACACCGATAATTTGTTTCATGGTTGGGTAATTAGGCCTAAGCTACGTAGTCAGATTGTCTGAAAATGAAAAATTGAATGCTTTATTAAAAAAGGTTATTGTTATCAAATGGCTATTATATGGCTATAAAATAAAGGCAAATTAAAGTTACATAATAGAAACACTTATTTCACAGTGGGGGTTACTACATTTCATGGCACAAAAGGGAACTAAAAATTGAATAAAATGTCTAAAACAAACACACTAGTAAGACGTATATATAAAACATGTATAACTGCAAAAATATTAATTTTTGTACAGAAACGTTGGTAACATTTCAAAAGTAAAAAAGAAGGCAAGTAGTTAAAAGCACTAATAATGTAATAATTCTTTGATTTGCACAAAATTTAAAATAAACTGAAATTAAAAAATTTAAACTAAACAATGTTCACTGATACAGCTAATAAGGAAAAGCTTATCATATGAGCTCTGTAGACAAGATTACACAAAATTGGATAAAACCAATCAATTTTTGTATAGAAAGCGCAACCTTTAGATGTTTTTGGTAATAATATCCAGCTTAATATGTACAAATGTACAGTACACAATACAATGGCATTTTTAACGATTTAAAGACAGATGATAATCACATCAAATTAATTACGGGTAGATGGGGCAACCATTGGGGGTTATGGGTGGATGGGGCAACCATTGGGGGTAATGGGTAGATGGGGCAACCATTGGGGGTTATGGGTGGATGGAGGGTAGTTTCGACCTTTAAATTAAATTAGTGAATTTATTCCTGGGAGTTCGATTCATCCTCGTCATGGAATTCGTCCTCCATTCGAAGCCAGTCCTTCTTCCATATGATCTTCCTCTGATCCTGTGGCATCCGGACCCCTGTTGCTCTCGCCTCCACGATATCCAGCATCCGATACAACATCATCTTCATGTAGAGATCAACCGGCATCTCTCTGCTCGTCCATTCCTCACTACGACATGCTTGCTCGAATTTGTGGCTCCGAACCAAGAATTGATCGTTCTGTGGGCTCTGTGGGCTCTGTGACCAATATTGGAGGTGGTCGACTGCGTTTTTGATCTTCATTCTTTCCTCGTGGGTTGATGCGTCTGTGAGTCTTAGGAGTTTGGATGGTTGGAAGGATTTGCTCATAAGTAATGGGAGCGATACAATATACGAGGTGTCACCGTCAGGATTGATCAGCAGAACCCGGGATCCGATGGTTGTCCTGCTGTGTTTGATTTGCAGTTTCAACCCTTGCATCGTGGCGATCGTGGCAGGTTTGTCTTTCTCTAGTGGACTGTGTATGACCTTGCTCCCACTCAGCACAGAGAAGCCACTTAAACTGCCATTAATGTTACACAGGATATACTCTGTGCCCAATGGTTCGTACACACGAGACACCGACAGAGTGCATGTGTGGTCAATGCTACACTTCTCGAATTTCTCCTTTGATATATCGATCCTAACTGTCCCATGTTGGCCAAGGGTCATTTCCTTGATATTAAAATCCAAAAATGAAATATGGTTTTTCACTTTCGGGGGATGTTCGCCGTACAATAACATCAAGTATATTCTGTCACCCGATGGAGCCACAGCGCTATGTAGAAGTTTGGTAGCAGCCATGCTTGAAGTTTCAAAGGTTCGGATTGCATATTGGACCAATACTCTTGTGTCACGTTTGATCATAATGACGTAGAAGTTGATCCCACCAGCTGATGCATCCACCATATTTGCAACAGGGGGAGCGTAGATTTCAGTGACGAACTTTGATGGTTTCTTCGATTTATCGGGTTTTTCGATATCGTCAGGAAACTCGTCCGTGTGCCACGGGGGTCGTTGGAACACCCCGGTCTCCTGGAGCTCACGGAGCGCTGTTTGTCGCTCCTTCTCAACAATCTTCTTGCTCTTCTGCTTCTTTCCTTTCCCTCCCTTCTTCAGAGCAGCCTCGTCGATGAAGATGACTTGGTCCTCTGAATTCGGGACCAAAATCTCTTCCACAAGTTGCAGATGAATCTTCCGAAACGGCACAAACCACCCGAATGTGTTGAGATATTGTGCCTCATGCTTCCACTGACACACATTGTAACCCCCATCCATAGTCACCATGTCACCACTATTGCGGGAAAACACCAAATGAAGTAATGGTTGCCGATGATACCTCAGTAACTCTGCTGGGATGTTCTGTCCAATTTCGTTCGTTTTATCAGCAGGAACAATAGAATCCAGAACATGGTTACTACTTGGTTTATTACCAGTCGCATTGAGTAATGTGTTCAGTCGTTTTTGTATTGTGCTTGTTAGATCGCAACGAAGAATATCCCCAGTTTTTAAACTAACGGCAATTACATTTTGGGCGCCTGCAAACGACATCATTGGACAAAAGTTAACTTTTGAAGGAAGAACAAGATCCCCTTGGTTCTCGCATAGCGGGCCTTCGTGGAACAGCAGATCTCCTTTCAATGCTTCCAACACACACAACGCAGTGAGTTGGCTGCACTGGACAGTGGAATCCGGGATATTTAGGGAGGTGATGTCTGAGGGAGAAATACTGAGTGAGAGAGCAACACTCCACACTACTATACATCCGGTGTCACTGAGTGATATTAACCGGGAATTGTCCAAGCTCCATTTCAAGTCTGCGATCGGGTCAGGTAGCTTTCCCTCGAACGCAATGGCACGCACGGGCCGACTGGGCTGCCAAAGCATGTTGTACACAATCATATCACCTCTGTATGTGCCGACAGCTATCATAGCGTGGTTGGAAGTAAGGCTGGTCACGCTGACACCCACACTCTGTTGCGGCGCAAGTGAGAAGTCAGGTTTGAATACCGAAAGTCGGTTCCAGAAATCAACTTCGTTTGCAACGAAACTCTTCATTTGAGGAGTCCTGCTCACATGCATCCCCACCTTGGGAGCAGCCTCCAACGAAGATATGATCTCCGCATCAACGCCGGTGTCAATGGGAGGTGTAGGTTTACGCACAGGTGCGGCAACCGCCACTTTTTCAGGAATTGCTACAACCTCCTTTATTATACCCTGCGTATGGCTCCAAATATGCCGCCGGTGCCGGTCCCGATTGACATTGATTCCAACCCAGGATTGCTTCACTACTTTGTCGTCTTTACTTCCTCCTTTCTTTACATTGGCAACAACATTGGTGGACTCGACAAGAATCTGGTTTGGCAAGACATGGGACAACCTGTTTAAATAATCACACTCAAGAACCAACTCCACCAGCATGGAGTTGCATGTTTCATTCACCATATCCTGCAAAACGTCGCGCATAATTTGGTTTTTAATCATATTTTCTTGATAATTTTGCCACTGGGCATGGTCTGATCTGAACAACATCTTCAAGATTTCCGAATCGTCAGAATTTCCAGCCATTGGCACGCACTCTTGCATGACATTGTCAAGTATGATGTCGATAATTGAATCCACGATACCCACTTGCTCTACGTGGGTTGATCTGAAATATTCGAATGCGGCCTGAGATCGAAAAACATTGGAAGTTTTTTCCCTCACACCGTATCTCAACTTTAAATATTTCAAATCAAGTTCCATTCCTTTTAACTTTTGCTTTGTATCATCAACAAGATGATTTAGATCATCTTTATTTAATGTAATCGAAGATTTTGATAGTTTCTCCAGTTTATTTTGTCGCTCGAACAAAGCTTCTTGCTTTACGACCCGTTTTTGTTGTTTTTCTTCTAAAATTCGTCGTCGTTTTTCAGTCAAAGTTTCAAGAAAATGTTTTCTATTTCTATTTGACTCCTCACTGCTATCGGGCCGAGCCAAGTCGGTCCCGATCGCCGAGAAATGTTCGGTCGCTTTGCGGATCGATTCTTCGCCGTAAACCTTGTCCAAATCCTCCTTCATAGTGGTTCCTTCCAACACCGAATTGACGTCGTTTTCGTTGAGTTCAATCTTCGGCGTGATGATCTCCTTGAAGTTAAAGTCGTTGGATTTGCGTCGTGGATTCTGCATCAGCTTCATCCTGCGCAGCGCCATCAGATCAGCAACTACCTTCTTCTTCCTTTCAACATGATCGTTCTGCGAAGAGCTCCGCGGCTTGGGGAACTCGGGAATTGAGAATCTTTGTGGGGGGTGGGACGACCTCCCACTTACAAGGGGAAGTCTGAAGTTATCCATGCTTGGCAGGAATTTGAACTTAAACTCTAAAACAAAATCATTTTAGATATTTCACACCGAAACCTACATGACAGAGTAGAAAAGGTAAAATATAGGATAGTTTTGCTTATCCCGTTAATTGGAAAACGCAACAAAGTTTAAACACAAATCACAGGTTAAAACACATTGCATCATTTATAATTCACCAATTATTTGTTTAAAATTGCATCATTGGTAAGTTACCGTGAGTTACTAATTTTTTTTAAGAATCCAACAATTTAGTTCATGTTTTTTTTCAGGCACAGTTTTATTATTGACATTCATTTTTTAATTATCTGGTGTTCAGAAACGGTAAATATTTTCAATCACGATGAATATTTGAATATGGAAATTAAAATGGTACCTCTAATTACTACAGTAAAGCCTGGATCACTTAGAGCGCTAGGGTTGAGGAAAACTAAAAGGGGGAAAAGTGGGAAGGAGGGAAACTGCACACTAAAATGAATATTAGGGCATTAGAGTTCGTATTAAACATGGGGTTAGAGTTAGGGTCAGTTCAGGGGTTTAGATTAGTGTTTAGGGAAGGAATAAATGAATTTTTTATAGTTTTGGTGAGCAGTTTCCCTCCTTCGCGCCTTCCCGCTTTCCCTTCCTCTTCCTTTGGCGTTGCCCGTTAGGGTTAGATTCAGGGCTAGAGTTAGGGTTCCAACCGCTCCAAGTGATCCAAACGCTTCAAGCGATCCTGTAGTAATTAGAGGCACTCGGCATTGCCCGATATAAACCAGTAAAACAGCGTATAGTTTTTAACATAAATCAAAGTTCAAAACTTAAAATTCTAAATCAAAACATTATTATTTACCAGACAACTACGGGATTTTCCCTCTTTAGATAAACCCGACCCAATTAAATTTGTATAGTTATTTTTTTCTAGGGTTCGTAAGATGGATTTAGGTCAACAGCTTGCAATTTAGATTTAAATGTCATGTCGCGCGGATTGTTTTTTTAATGTTTACATTGGAATGCTGCACAATGAATTGAGACAAAGGATTTCGAGGAAAAGAAAAAAAGCTACAAGTAATTAAACAGCTCAAAAAAAGAAGGCGCGAAAAGAAAAAAATGTAACCGCG